>LOEQ01002456.1:8097-21199 GCA_001685075.1 Bramus lutescens | reverse complement strand
GTTCAATTCCCAGCAACCACATGGTGGCTCACAACCATCCGTAATGGGGTCTGGCGCCCTCTTCTGGCCTGCAGGCATACACACAGACAGATCATTGTATACATAAAAATAAATAAATAAATAAGAAAGTTTGGATGAAGCCCTGTAGAACAGCAGGAGGCCAGTACCAGTTGTATTTACTCCTAACATTTTTGTCTTTCAATGTTGCCTTGGACTGTGTGTTGGGAACTTCTGGGAGGAGCTGGAGAGATATTTCTGTTACTCTTTCAGAGGACCCTGGTTCAATTCCCAGAACTCACGGGGCTGCCTACAACTCTAACTCCAGTCTCAAGGACTCACCACCTTCTTCTGGCCTCCGAGGGCACTGCACAAATGTGCTACAGAGACAGACATGCAGGCAAACACTCAGATGTATAAAAAATAATAAAATATTTCATTTTTTAAAATAAAAATTGTAAGTTCAGGGCTGAACAATCAACTTCAAGGTAGACAGAAATTTGCATGTCTATGCCAATGAGACAGTTTTCAAAACACGGGCTCAGAGCACTAGAGACTTCTTTACTCATGATTAAGAAGGGTTTAGTAGTAGGTCTTTGTTACAACTTGGAGGCAGTTTTGTTAGCATAGTTAAGGTCAAAGTCTAGGCCCTGACGGCTGTAATAAACCAGGTTTAATCACTCTATTGCAAATAGACCAATTAAATAACATAGAATTAGTAAAAGACATAATAGGAGTCTCAGTGTGGTCTTATGGGAAGAGGAACAGAAAAGCCAGTGACTGTCCCTGGTTCATGGCTCATCTTCCAGATCCTAATAGGACATTAAGGTTTAAATGGAAGCCAAGGGATGTGCACAGTTAAGCCATCCTTGTCCAGGTGTGGGCCTGCACCGTCTTTATCTTGAGTCAGCTCTTCAGCAAGCTGTCAGATCAGTTGTTAGTGCTGTGTGATATCTCTTTCCAGGAGTCAAACTCTTGTTCTGGCAGACACCAGGATCCCAGCATGAGATTACCAGAGAAAATTCAATTTCTTAGGGCCTATTGCTTCAATAGTCTTAAGAGTCAAAGGGGGGGGGGCAGAAGTGCCTCTTTACAATAGTCTCTGTCCCACATTACAGTGTGAGCAACTCTCTCCAGAGTTCATTTGTTGAAATTCAATACCCATTGTGCCATATGAAGATGGAAATTCAATCCGACTATGGAGTTCAGGAGTGGAGCCCTTCGGAGGTAATTAGGATTAGTTCAGATCCTTAGGGTAGAGCACTATAATGGAATATTGGTGGTTGTGTAAATAGGAGAGGGGAGAGACACTAGCAGACGCAGACGCAGACAAGTGCTCCTGTCCCTTGTCATGTGTCATCCTGTGCTGCTTTAGAACTTTGCTGAGGGAAGGCCATTACCTGCAATAACCCCACATATGGGCCACCACTGTGAACCAAAACAAAATATTCTTCCAAGGGGGCCTATCTTAAGTATTTAGCTATAGTAACAAAGTAGATTACCACAGCCCAATGCCTTCCATAATCCATCTTCATCAACCCATGACTGTTAATTCACCAGCATGACAAACAAAGCTGAACCTTGATGTAATATTAGGAGCCAATAAAAATAAAATTGACTTGACCCCCAGATTCACGAATGCCATACTTCTACCCAAGAGCATCTTGAGTGGGGATAGGGTCTACGGGAACAACAGATTAGAAGTCCCGACTCTAAGACAAAATATGCTCTTCAGAAATTTGCTTACAAAGGTTCTGCATCAGATTCCTTCAGGGACTACTATTATGAAGGTCCACTTCTACACTAGTTTTGTACTATAGCTGTGGGGGTAAAGTCCGTGAGCAAAAGTGTCCTGCGCAGGAAAGGGTTTATTTGTGTTACTTACAGGGATCACAGCACATTCCTGAGTCAAGCCAAAGCAGGAACTTGCAGGCAAGACCTGAAGCAGAAACCATGAAGGAGTGCTGCTTCCTGGCTTGTTCTCTCTGGCTTGCTCAGCCTGCTTTCCTGTAGCATCTAGGACCATCTGCCCAAGGACGGCACCACCCACAGTGATCTCTAATCAAGAAAGTGCCTCAGGCTTGCCTACAGGTTACTCTTAGAGATGCTTTCCCCTTCCCAGAATGATTCTAACCTCTAACTTGCATTAAGCTGGTAAAAGTAAACAAATAAATGAAAAACAAAATACATTCTGAATAGTGACATATATGGGCAGGAACACAAGTTTGCATTGCTTCCTAAATTAGTATTGGTCTTAATTTAGGTTGACAAGAGACTACGGTATCTCCCAGAAGATCAAAAAAAAAAAAAGATGCTTCTAAAGATTAACCAGTTGAAAGTTCATAATAGAAGACTGATAAGATGTGGTGTTATTAGTCCAACTCCAGGTGGCAATCAGTGACAAGAGAGATGGGACTTAAGATAAAAAATTATAACACTTGGTTGGACGATGTTCTAGACATTTTTAGTCAGAACAAAACCTTTTAAAAAATTTAAGCAATGTCCTTTGATGAGGAGAACATGAAATCAGTGGCAGGTGAGATGGCTTTGCCGGCCACACAGTTCCGAAACCTAGGAGTTAAGATCTGAACGGTTTCCTTACTCTCTTCCCTCCCTCTTGCCTTTCAAATATTCACTGAATCTTGCTCACGGGGGTCACATGGAGGGGCAGCTTTTCTGCTTGCAGCAGTGTGAACGCAAGTGAGAGGGCTCAGTGGTGAGAAGCACCTGGGTGGGGTCTCCAGCCCTCCCTATGCCAGCACATTCTTGTCCAAGACATCCTACTTGGTATGGACCCTGAATGCAGAAACAATTTGATTTTTTTTTGCATGACAAAATGCAAAAAAAAAAAAAGATCATAAAATAGAAACACGTCTTCTGGGAAACTACTGACTCTGTCACTGGCTGTACAAGGACTCCTACAAAGTTGGCGTCTTGCTTTTATAGAGGTATAGGCAATTCTAAGCAAAGACAAACCATTTTGAAATAGCCAATGGTTTCTTCTTCTGTTTTGGTCTTTTTGAGACAGGGTCTCTCTATTATGCATCTCTGCCTGTCCTTGAACTCAGTAGGTAGACCAGGCTGGCCTCCAACTCACAGAGGTCAGCCTGCCTCTACCTCCTGAGTGCTGGGTGGGATTAGAGGCATGCACCTTCACACCCGGCTGCCTTTTGTTTGTTTGTTTTAAACCACAGCATATAAACTATTGTCAGATGAGCAGTGGGAAATTACGCCTTTCCATTTTTGTGTGTTCCTTATTTCCCATTTACTGAGTCTCAAGGGTCACCAGCATAGACAGTAGTAACATTCTAGAAATCACTATAACAAGTGGGGCCCAGATTCTCTGGTCCTCAACTACATCTTTCATATTTGACTGGGTCTTCTACCATTAGTCTCTGCAGCTAAAGCAAAACCAGCCCTGCCCTAATCAGTGTTCAATGGATTAGAAAGGACATGGATTACAAAACACTCGCATTAGGCTGTAACTTTCGTCTGTTCAATGATACTACCCAACAGCGAGAAGTACAGAAAGAAAGTACACCTAGTGGCAAGCTTGTCTCCCACCTAAAGAACAACAGGTTTTCTGATACTTATTCAACATCACCCAGTCAAATACACCAAGCACCTACTTCCCATAGCCTGCCAAATAGAAAACAGACTCCAAACAAAGCTTCTGGCCTTGTCATTAACCCCAATCGTGGACACCTCTCCAGTTCCCACTCCTGACACCTGAGCACTGTTGGACTATGTACTCTGCATGGTCTATGTCAGGGACCAAGGGGTAAGAATATTAAGTGCCTGGCTATGTACGGGTACTTAGTAATTCTTTTGCATATGATACCTAAGTTCGTTCATCCAACAACCTATGAGGTAGGTTTTATTTATCATTCTATAAGCCAAAACATGGAGAAGTTAAAGTTCCAAGTATATAATTCTAGGAAGAGACAGAATATTGAGGTTGACTAAACAGATTTCTTTACATTTATTTATAGCAGAATGGTTCAGGAAGTGAAGGGTGACTTCAGTCTTGAACTCTGACCATGGTGCCCAACAATCTTACCACTCCACAGATCATTCTAACTAAAGGTCAATTAATGTTGGCTGGCAAGCATGATCCTTCCCTCTCTCCTCCCAGATATTTTAGCTCAATATGCAAACCTGATACTGTTTCAAGTTTGGGATTGTTTCTAGTTAACCATACAATGAAAGAAACAACAACAACAGAACAGTCTGTCCTCAACACATCTGAGACTTGGAGAATTATAATAAGGCTTGTGTGTGTGTGTGTGTGTGTGTGTGTGTGTGTGTGGTCAGTCCAAAATCAGGAATGTCTATTCTCCTTCCTTTCTCTTCCATATGGACTCCCAAAGGACCCAAAGTCAGGGTGTTCTTCATGCAATCATAGGAGGAATAACAGGGGAGCAACAGAAACATAGTTCTCAAGTCTGGTTGACCGCCACAGTCAATTTCTGAAGCCTCCAGGGTTCCAACCTTTAACAGTCCAATGTTCTGAATCCGTAGGGTTGGGGAGCTCACAACAGTTTGTGTTTGTTTCAAACAAACTACCTATTGGGGACTCTAGGGGTTAGCTATTCTTGGGGAAATAATTTGACATTATACTCTGTTATCTTATCTGGTTCCTTAGTTTTCCTAGACTGATTAAATTAAAAAAAAAACCACCCCCCAAAAACAACAACAATGAAACATACTCACTAGTTAGAATTAATGGGACCTTCCTGTGTCCTCTGTTGTCCTCTGTTGTCCCTGTTGTTCTACTTTCCTCAGTCAAGCAACCATCTGCTGAGTCTGTTAATATTCCAGCACTGCCCAGTTCCTTCCAAGGTCAGTTTAATTGCCTAGACCTAGCTTTTTCTTATCATTTTTCACAAAGCTCCCACCTTCCCCTACTTAAGTCTGTGAGTCACTTGGCTTCAAAGTTAAATTAATAAGTAACAACAATAATAATAACAAACAACTCAAACTCTTCTTATATAATCTTTTAAAATATGGCTCAGCCAACCCTAGAAACAATGAGCCATCTTGGCTGCACATGTTTTAGCTTCCAGAAGGTGCCACATGCTCTTCACCATCACCTGGATAATTCCTGTTATTTTTTAAGACGCTGTTCAGAGCTGGGTCCTGGATCACATGCCCCAGGCTTCGTTCTTGACTGCTGGTTTTTCTCCTGTCCCCTTTCCCAAAAACAATATTAACACAGACACGAGAATGTGAGTTCTGAGGCCACAAAGTTGGATGTCTAGTACTGCACCTAACATAAAACTGTCACCCATGAGAAGTTCTTACAAAGGAGCAGGGAGGGGTGGGGGCTGAGGCTATTTCTGGACCTCAGGCTTAGGCAAGGAGGCTGCTCTTAGCTGAGTTTTGAAAAACAGACCATAGAAACTAGGGCAAGTAGGGAGATCACAGGCTTGGTTTTACATGCAAGGAATTTCAAAAGTCAGGCCATGGGGAGAGAGGGAGAAACATCTCTACGTTGGCATTCTAGGGCAGGAAGGCCATTAACTGGGATACAATGGTTCGCCACTTGCTATTTCAGTTATAGGAGCCGACCTCTCTGGACTGTTGTCTACAGAATGGGATCTGTACTAAGAGTAAGATGAAGAAACAATAGATTGTCTTGAGTACATTTTGTGAAGGCAGTTACTTGTCTGTGTAATTTGGGGACACTTCTCTGTGCAGATTCTCTGGTAAGTTCTGGAAACCAGTGCTATCTGACAGGAAATCATAGTCTTTTCCTACTGAGGTTTTTCAAAAGCCTTGGTTATCCCACCATGGTGGCTGAATAAGAATGACCTCCCATAGGCTCATATATTTGAATGTTTGGTTACCAGTTGGGGCACTGTTTAGGAAGGTATAGGAGGTGTGGCCTTGTGGGAGGAGGAGTTGGGGGTGGGATTTGAGGTTCAAAAAGCCATGCCAGATCCAGTCTCCTTCTCCCTCTTTCTCTGCCTGTTGCCAGGATGTAAGCTCTTAACTATTGCTCCAATGTCATGCCTGCCTGTCATAATAACCATGGACTCACCCTCTGAATCTGGAATCAAGCCCCCAATTAATACTTCTATAAACTGCCTTGGTCATGGTGTCCCTTTATAGCAATGGTAAAGTAACTATGATTCCTACTATAAAGATGAGGAAACAAGGACACAGATAAATCTGGCTCCTTCCATTTAATAAGGATTAATTTGTGTATTTGTTATGGGAAAGAAGGTATTGCGTTGGGTCCTAGAATACACAAAGAACAGAGTCAGGGAGATGTCCATCATAACAACTTAATATTCTATAGTAAGAACAGGCACTAGAGTGAAGCCACAGGAAAAAGTGGCAACTGAAGCCATGAAATTTTGAAGGGTTAGGTGCCCTGGGGTTGGCCAAAGTCACTGCTGTGAGTATAAAGAAGCCTACCTTCCCACACAGCACAGTTCTGCGTCCCTTCTTTACCTCATCAGCTGCTCCTCTCTACCTCCAGTTGGCTTCGCAGGAAACCAAACATACTACAGCTACACAGACGTCATGCACCCAGGAGTGTCACACGAGGCAGCAAAGAAGCGGGTCCTTCAGAACCAAGGGCTGTTGTACATATGACAGAGGGCACACCTTGTCTTGTGGGCAGAACTAGTATCACGAACAAAAGCACCGAGGAGTGACAGGCTGAAGGGGTTAAAAGGCTTAAAGACTTAGGAATTCGCTGAGGCTGGAGCTCACAGGTCCCTGGAAGAAGGGGCCAAAGGCAAAAGGCTCCGGCCCAGCTCAGAGGAAAGCGGAGCATCTAAGAAGTCTGAGAAGGGGAACGTGAGTCAGTGTTTTTGAAATGTTCAGAATGTGCGCAAGATGTCTTGAAAGAAGAAACAGAACCCAAAACATTTTGGAGGCTTTAATTATCACCGGTAGTTATTCCTCTTGAGATGAGGTCTTCACTTATGATGGAGCAATAGAAAACAGAAAGGCGAGGGAAGACGCAGGAAAAGAGAGAGGAGAAGGAGATTACAGACACCCAGAGGAGGGGGGGAAGGAGAGTGAAGATGCTCGGCTTCAGAGTCACTTTACCTCAATGAAAAGAGGACAACAGGAGGTGTGTCACAGCCAATGTGGCAAGTAAGAGGACTAAACGTCATCAGAAGGTGTGCTTGGCATTCTTATCCAGCAGGGAATTGCAAATTAAAACTGCTTTTAAATTCTGTCTTACCCCACTTAGAAGAGCTGTCATCAATAAAACAATACAAATGCTGGTTAGAATGTTGGAAAAGAACATTTTTTTAATTGAAGAGATCTCATAATCTTTTCTTTTTAGATTCATTTTATTTTATGTACACAAATGTTTTGTTTGCACATATGTCTGTTCACTACATGTGGGTATGCTGCCCTCAAAGTTCAGAAGAGGGAGTCAGAACCCCTGGAACTGGAGTTACAGATGGTTGTAAGGTGTCATGTGGGTACTAGGAATTGAACCTAGATCCTCTGGAAGACCATTGCATCATCTCTCCACCCCCACTCTTATACATTGATCCTGGGAATACACTCTGCTGCACTCAGCATTTGCATTTCTTTGTGGAAGTCATATGACCCAGTTATAACCACTTCTCGATATGCACCTGAAGTATTGCAGGTCAGCCTTCCACAGGGACACTTGCACATCCACAGTGACGACTATGTTATTACAATACCTAGGGAGTGGAACAGCATGGGCATCTAGCAGATGATGAGTGGGGGAAACGTGTATACACACACACACACACACATGCACAGCAGAACTTTATTCAGCCATAAGGAATAAAATCATATGTTCAGGAAGTCAAAGGTAACTGGAGATCATTATATGAAGTGAAATAAGCTAACTCCCTTGAAACAGCTGTGTGTGTGTGTGTCTCTCTCTGTGTGTGTGTATGTATGTGTGTAGCATGACAGACACGAGGGGACCATGAAGAAACAATCTCCCAGAGATGAAGTGAAGACTGTTCAGTAAGTAACCTCAGCAGTGGGCTGGGGCTGGAGGTTGGAGCTAACCTCAGAACCCATGAGGAACTGAGGATGTGGAACAAGGGGCCAGGGATGCTGAAGAGTCAAGGAGGAAAAACCTTGGGAGAAAAGTGACAAGACTGTAGCAGTGAGGATAAACAGTGCAGTGATGGTAAACAGTGCAGTGATGGTAAACCCTGCAGTGATGGTAAACCCTGCAGTGATGGTAAACAGTGCAGTGCTGGTAAACAGCACAGTGAGGGTAAACAGTGCAGTGATGGTAAACAATACAGTGATGATAAACAGTGCAGTGATGGTAAACAGTGCAGTGATGGTAAACAGTGCAGTGATGGTAAACAGTACAGTGATGGTAAACAGTACAGTGACGGTAAACAGTGCAGTGATGGTAAACCCTGCAGTGATGGTAAACAGTGCAGTGATGGTAAACAATATAGACCACAGCAGTGATGGTAAGCCATGCAGTGACGGTAAACAGTGCAGTATGATTTTAGAGAAACCGAAGAATAATTTTAAAGATAAGGTTTACATGCCAACTGCTACAGGGTGGTCAAGTCAAACACTTCAGTGCCACCCAGCACTTTAGACGTAGTGATAAAGTAGAACAATCTAAGTGGAGTGGATTGGCTAGTTCAACAATGTTATATAACCATTACTACAGTATTATAAAAGTGTATATACATGTGCATAAGAGTTTTCAATTATATTTGCTAAGTTAAAAATGTAGGGTTTGTTTATTGAAATCAAATCCACACATAAACATATATTATACCCCAGCAGGCCAATAGGAAATGGACATTCCAAAGTGAGTATAATAGATATTATGGCTTGGATTTGAAATATCCCCCAAGGTCTGCATTTTGAACTATTAGTTCCCAACTTGGGATGCTGTTTTTAGAGGTTATGGGACCTTTCGGAGGTGGGAACTGGTTGGCAAAGTAGGTGACAAAAACTGACCTTTTGAAGGTTCCATACTCACTCCTTTCCAGTCCCCATGTACTTCCTGTCCACCACCACATGAATATACCATATGCTCCTGAAGCATGATTAATAAAAACTCAGAGACAGAAATTGGGGTTCAACCTGAAAGTCAGAAAAGCAAAGAAGCCAGCCACTGGCTTTTATCTCTACCGTGATCCAAAATGGTGATCCTGCCTCCAGGAATCTCAGAATGAGACTGAGAGCTGTCTCCTCCCTTTTTGTAATCCTCTCTAGTTCTAGGATTAAGGGTGTGCACCACTACTGCCTGGTTGCTATGGCAAATTAAGGTGTGTGTCATTGTTGCCTGATCTGTAAGGCTTGCTAGTATGACTGTTTTACTTTTCTGATCTTCAAGCAAGCTCAATTTGTTAAAATACAAATGAAATGTCACTGCACGCTCTTGTCTCTTGTCACAAGGCCCAGTGATGCGCCACCATGTCTTACATTACGATGGAGCCTTGAGCCAAAATAAATCTTTCTTCTCTAAAATGGTTTCAGTTACTTAGTTACAATGACATGCAAATAACAACAGAGGTTTACTATGAGAAGCTGTAAAATGTAGGCTTGAAGGGAAAATTCTGGTTAAGAAAAGGGACCCTGTGTTTGGCACCTAATTTTGTGTGTACGTATTCATATTAACAGATGCATCAAAACCAAATCATAGAATCTTAGAAAATTTTCTCAGAAATTTAATAGATTTTAGAAGTTTTATTGTATAAGCAAGCATTCCATCTTTTGACTGAAATGCAATCACAAAGATGTAAAAAGGAACCAATATCCTTAGCTTTTGCTCGTTCCTTTCAGGGAGAATGCAGTGTGTTCTTTCCGCTGTTACCAGGAGAAATCTACTAAAGATTGATTGATTGATTGTGGTGGAGACTGAACTCAGGACCTTGTGAATGCTAAACAAGCTACCAGTTTGGCTAAAGGTTATCTAACAGGCAATTTTTTATGGTGCAGATGCTTCTTGATTTATGATGGGCGCATGTCTCAACAAACCCACTATAAGCTGACTGCATAACCAAAAATGCAATTAATATACCTACCCTACTAAACACCTTAGCTCAGGAACCCTGTAAAGACAGAATTCATGCTGTTTGCTCCTGAGAGCAAGCTGGTAGTGGCAGTTCTTTGGCACTGTCCAGCATGAGGAGAGACCATTGCATTACACACTGCTACTGGAGAAAAGACCCTGATTCAAAGGGCAGTTTCTACTGAATGCATTTAGACTCTAGTATCATCAAGTTAAAAAACAAATGTAAGTCAAGTCATTGGGAGCTAGGGGCCATCGTATTGGAAAGGCCAGAGAAAAGACTACAGGATGCAGGGAGTCATGGCCATTGGCCATTAAAAGAAGTATAGAAGTCAGCAAAGTGAGAACAATCTATACCCTCTTGGACTCATCTGTACCTCCTGCAGCATTTACCTCTACTGACTTCTCAGTGCCCCTCCTACCCTGGGAATTATGTATCTCAATGAAGACCACAAAGTTACCAAGACGGGAGTTTGCAATTTTAAATGTTCTTTAAATCAAACACAATGAAGCCTAGAGACACTTTTCCATTCAGTAAGAAAGGCCAACACCTACTTCTGCTATCGGCTTACATAATTCAAGATAGCAAGAGGCAACTTTCCTTGGACTCTTCAAAACAACTCTCTCTATAGGGATCAGGCCATGCACAAGAAAATATCTCAGCAGGAATTTAAAAGAAAAAAAGGAGTGAGAAGCTAAAGATAAAAGCAGGAAAGCACCATAATATAACACATGTGCTGTAAAACTTCAGTTATTTGGATGGAATCGGGGACAAGCAGTCAATTTAGAAAGCAGAGATCTGGCAAGGGTTGTTTGAAGGAAAAGAATGCACATCTGTGTTGGATGGAGGGATATACGACCTAGTTTTGGATAAATAAATCTAAGAATGGTTTATAATTTATGTGCGTCTACTTCCAGCTAGTCCAAAAGGCAACCTGAAACTGTGTTATCAATTAGGAGCCCATTGACAGATTATATACAGTCTGAAAGGGCCTGGGGCTGGACATCTTACAGATGTAAATATCAGACATGTGATAGCCTACAAAGCACATTAATTCTGCTCTGAAAAGGGACATGGGCTGCAGGACGAGGAAAGGGGGGAACTTGGAGGTTGCCCTTCACCCTCTACCACACCTCTCACGTTACAAATAAGTGCTCAAGGATGTGGACTTTGGGACTCAGCCACCGCCTGGTAGAATGTCACACAACTTCAAATGCAGGCAAACCAGCGCTTACATACTTAAATATTGCCAAAAGCTGCTTGTAAATTGAGCTGTGCCAACCATGCTGAGAACCACTCTTGCCAGGCAGTAGGTTCTACTTGAGAAACACTCTAAGAATGACCAGAGTTCAAGATCTGATCTTTAGCTATCTTCAATCTACTTCATCCATCTCTACCTTGATTTTCAAGCCCTTTTCCCTATCCATTAACAACAAACGGTAAAATAAAACAGCATTTTGTAAAAATCCTTTTTCCTAAAAAATGTTTATAACGCTGAGGCTCCACCCCGTGCCTTGAACATGGCAAGCACTGGGCTACTGAGTTATGCCCCGAGCCCTTGCAGGGATGGCTGGATGATTTATATAGCTGAGTTTTACTCTAACCCCAGTAAAAGGAGGGAATCACAGAACAGCAGACGAGCTCACCACTCTCCGATTCCTACTCAGTGGTCCAGCTTCATAGTAAGAAAGAATCACTTGGAAGGGAACACCCTGAAGTTCCAGAGCCTCTGATAATCTGTCATTCTATCCATTTTCTTTTCTTCCTTCACCCT
Source organism: Bramus lutescens (assembly GCA_001685075.1). Lineage (NCBI taxonomy): Eukaryota > Metazoa > Chordata > Mammalia > Rodentia > Cricetidae > Bramus > Bramus lutescens. The sequence goes on along the minus strand of LOEQ01002456.1, from coordinate 9,421 downwards.
CCTTTCTACTGCAAACTCTTTACTTCCCCCATATCTTGTCTCACACAGAAGAGACTGACTGCCACCTCTTCTTTGCCACACCAGACCCCCAAATGCTAAAAATTTCCCTCAACTTAACTATCCCCGTGATGCTTAAAATCCTCCACCATTTTTCCTAAGCAATCCTTGGGAGTTCATATACTCAACTGTCTCCAGTCCCTCTGCCTCGATCCCGAAAGCCTGAGGCCTTCGGGACCAGGCTTTCAGCTTGCTCTGCCATTCTTGGCCACAAACTCCTGGCCTATGATTAAATGCTATGTCTGTCTTTCTAACCCTTGACCCGCTGCTGGGGAAGCTCAACACAGCTACTCTCTCTTCTGTCTTGAAACACCCTGTCACTTACTTCAGGAAGATACCCTCTTGACTCCCAACCCTGCCTACTCCTGGACCCACTGTCCCTCTTCTCCTTCCTTTCCTGATGGCTTCTTGCTCAGAGTCCTCTAAGTGACAAGAGACCCCAAGACTCCCCACCTCTGGAGCTCTTTTCTACCCTAACAGCCTGCTACAAGATTATAGTCCCATGCCCAGGACACAGGTGCCACATAGATACAATGAATTCCAAATTTAAGTGTCTATTCTGTCCTGTCCCTAGATCCGAAACTTGCATATCCAGCCATCAAGGAGGTTTTCCTACTTGGGTGTCTGCTAAGCACCTAAGACTTTACTCTTACCAGAGATCCCATTCCATTCCTGTGTGATACTCCTATATTTTATCCGCCCCCTCTCTATGGGCCCTCTGCTGCATTCAGAGCAATAGATGAAGTCTTTATAATGGGTGGTGAAGCCAGAATATCAGGGATTTGACCCAGAGCTATCTGACCTAAGATCCTAGTCTCTTCCCTAGGTCCCTTTCACCCTCCCACAGCCACACTGCCTTTTTTCTTTTGTTTTGTAGTTTTTGAATATCAACAAAATCCAAAGCCTTTGCCTTGGATACCTTTCCTTCAGTTACGCCCATGATCTGCAAGTCCCACTTATTCAGATATCAGCAATGAGCCCCTGTGTAAACGGGAGATGTCCTGGAACCCCAAACATTGGGGATCCCTATGCCTCATCTCCATGTCACTTCTGCATGGTCACACGTGCTCTCGTCTGTTCTGTGCGCCTGTAACTCAGAGCAACAGGATGCCAGGAATGAAAGGCTGCCTTTGCTGTGGGATTTCTTGCTGTACTGCAGCATGGCAGACAGTGTCCCATGGGGTAGATGGCCTGAGATTGAACTCAAACTCTTGGAGAACTGGCATTAATCCATTTATGAGGGTAGAGTCTCATGACCTAAGGTCTG
>LOEQ01002455.1:346304-364783 GCA_001685075.1 Bramus lutescens | reverse complement strand
ACAATGACATCTTGAATTTTGCATGCAAATGGATGGAAATAGAAAACACTATCCTGAGTGAAGTAACCCAGTCGCAAAAAGACAAATATGGTATGGACTCACTTATTAGCGGATTCTAGCCATAAACAAAGAACATTAAGCTTATAGTTTGCAACCCTAGAGAAGCCAAATAACAAGGTGAACCCAAAAGAAAAACAAATATAGATCCTCCTGGAAATTGGAAGCAAACAAGATCGCTGGGCAAAAGTTGGGAGCATGGGGGTGGGGGTAGGGATGGGAATGGGGATGGGGGAAAGGGAGAGGGAGAGAGAGAAGGGAGAAGGGAAAGACTAGGGAGAGCTTTGGGGGAGCGGGAGGTTGGAGATGGAGGAAGGGCAGATATAGGAGCAGGGAAGAAGATACCTACATTAAGGAAGCCATTTTAGGGTTTGCAAGAGGCAAAGTTTTCTCTGAGAGATTTTTACCAATAATGCCAGATGTTGAGATGATAGAGCTGTGTATTCATAGATTGTCTTGCAAGCACATATAAACTCACATTCTAGATCAAGTCCTCAAAAGAAGGGCGCTTTCGATGCTGATCCATCTTTCTAGCCCTAATGTCCTCATTCTAAATTTCTAAAGTATAATAATAGCTTGACAAGAATTCATCAAAAATAACATTATGAAGACAAGGGGACTTTTTATGTTTTGTTATGAAGGACTAAATAATTAAAATATTAATAATTCAAAGTTAATAATGTAACAATAAAACTGCTACATGTTTCAAGATGTGTTTTTCTCTCTCTTACTTTTATTTTTAAGATGATTTAGAATAAATTCTTGCAAATAAACCACAACACTGAAATTAACAAGATCTTAAGGCTAAGTATCTCAATGAATTCTTTAAGGTTAGAATATCCATTCTAAAGTAGGAGAACTTCACAGTCAAATTTATATTTATGTTGAAAAGTCCATGATAGAACTGGATCTAGATAAAATATTACTTTATGTCTTCTATCATAACTCATCTCCACCTGTCCCTAATCCTTTCTCATATCTTTTCTTATTTAGCTTTCCTTGTTTTCTCTGGTGTATATTATACTCTACCATATGTATATTTGTTTACATGTGCAAATATGTATGTATATACATATGCACACAAATATATGTTGTTTAAAAACTATTATCTTAATTCATAGCTGAAAATAAACATTATTATTTCAGATTAAATTATTTTCTTAATTTTTTTCTTTGCCAGATGACCACAGGATTGCAAGTAGTACCCATGCACAGTCTTAACCCTTCTAAAACCAATATAATGTGAATAATCCAGTTGCTTCAGATAGATGAATCAAAACCCATTATAAAATCTGTAGAAAACAACTTTATAAATTTGAATTACAAACTAATACTGAGGTAATATTGGCCAAAAGGAGAAAAACACTCTTTTGTGTCCAAAGCATATTTCAATTATCTTAATATATTATTGCTGGTTTTAAAGGACTTTAACAAAAGCATACATTTAGTACTAAGGAAGACATATATGTATTATCAATATTTTTATCAATAATGTTGGTTGTACCATGCATGATTTCCATAATCTCTTTATTCTTTAATAATCTCCATGCTTTCACTGGGAATGGGGAGTATGCATCTTTAGTTCAAGCACTTGGGAAAGTATGACAGCAACTTATCTCTGAGTTTCATGCCAATTAGGTCTACAGAGCAAATTCTAGACCAACCAGAGCTACATAGTGACACACTGTCTTATATAACAATTAACATAAATGATATGTTTATTGAAGCTTTCCTATAGAAGTTTGTGCTAAATACATAAAGGTCAGCAAAACAGCTCTGTCTGTTATGTGATTCTGCCACATGAATCCACCTCTTTTTTCTGTAGGATGCAGTTAGCTTACAGCTGTCCACTTTTCTGACAACATTCTGGTTTTAGAAAAGTAAAGTGGGGAATTGTGGAGGAAATGCACACTCCCTTGTTAGGACCTGACCCAGGAGGTAAATCATTGCTGTTTTACATCTGAAATAGATAGATCTTATGTACTTTTACTATGTTTGATGAAAAGTCCTAGAGAATGTACTCTTCAGATAAACTGTCCTCATATGATACTGTCTCTGTGTTCCTAAAACTATGTGTAGGACAATTTGGTTTGTTTAGCTTGGGGCTATTATGTGGTAGTGGATAACTTTCAGATGTAGGACCAAATAGGCAATTTTACAACATAGGAAGTGCTCCATCAAAGGGGATTATAGGATTCTGGAGTCTTCAGTCTCTTGGCTATGTGAGCAGGCTTTTCTCTGCTGCAAAGCACTTCCACTGGACAACTGCACCATCACCGTCACTCTGCAAGGTGCCAGCAATCATAGACTGAATCCATGTTACAGAATAGAGCCTTTCCCCTTATAAATTCATTCTCTCTGGGATTTTGTTTAAATAACTGAAAACCCAGCATCATATTCTTTTAAAACTCTACTATATGCAAAAGGATAACAGATCTTGAGAGTCAAGCTTTAAGATAACTGTTAGGATTTCCCCCATCTCAGTCTTTTAAGATGATGGTCAATGTTCATTTTCACCTGCATTTGCATTTTTCTTTGATCTGAATATTAATACACAACTCAATGCTAATCTCTTATATGACTGTAGTAAGAAGTAAGGTGTTGGATGATGACTGTGTTAAGAAAAGTCCGTCCTCACGAATGCTATTGATTCCTTTGTAAAAGAGACTCCTGGTAACTACTGACTTTTCTATTTAGGAAAAACCATGTAGAAGAAGCCATGGATTAGATAGCTCGCATTGGAGCCTGAATCTCCTGGCACCTTGGTCATGTGCTTTCCACTTTCTGAAAATGTAAAAAATAACTTTGTGTACTTGATAAGCTACCCAGTTCATGGAACTCTTGTGGTAACCATCTTAGTGGACAAAGACACACACCATTTGCTAGGCCCACACTTAGCTCATGGCCACTCTCTCAAAGAAATGACAGCTATGTCCAAATCCTAGAAAAAAACACAATCATGACATTTGAATTGAAAACGTGAATTTTTTAGAAAATTTGTTGCAGAAACCTTTTCAAAACATTTTAACGTCTATGAATGTTCACTAAACTGAGGAAGAATTAAGGTGAGAGATTGAAGAATGAGGAAGATCTTTATCCTAGGTCCCTTGAAGAAGGGAATGAAGCGCAGTCTAGGTTCTAGAGCTTCATATACCCACCCCACTGTTAATCTTGGTTCAAAGGGAACTGTAAAATACTTTCCATACCTGTTTTAAACATTTATTAAATAACAATTGTTTTACTGGCTCTGTAAAATCAAATAACAGCCACGATCAAATCTTTCTCTTCCATTTATGAAAAATCCTTCCTTTCTTATCCAAGCTTCCATCTAATTTAGTTTTAAGTGTAGCAGGTTGAGAAAACAAGACAGGGATTTCTAGCTTTTCAGTTCTCTTACCTTGAATCATGACACATTGATGGGGAAGCTCAGCCAATCACATTTGGCTAGGGCGTGGCCTCGTGGAGCCGGGGAACATAAACTTGGAGATCCAGGTGCGCGCGCTCTCTTCTTTTGATTTCTCCCTTTCGCGCGCTGGACCCTGGTTACGTGAGTTCATTGTTTTTCAATTATTAAACTAAATCTGTTATATTGAACTGGTCTGGTTGATCCTAATTTACCGGTAAACCACGCCCCATCAACACATACTTCTGCCAGTTGCTTAAAGTGGGTCCAAAATGAAAAGTGACTCTCTCTCCTCCACAGAGCAGGTCCCTCCAGGGTCTTTCAGAAGCACCACTCTAGACATCCAGGGGATACCTGCTGCATTCTCCAGATATGTTCTACTTGTTTCACTCTTGGTGGTCAAGGGAAGAAGTAAATGGAGAATTGATGTCATCAAATTCAGCCCCTCAGATAATTCAAATGGTTTAGAATTTCAGTGTGAAATGTGTCATAGGAGACAGGAATTGAGAACTTGGATGTCAGCTGAGGAGCTTTAGTGATGTGATTGGATTCTGAGGGCTCTGCTCACTGGATTCTTAACTTGGTTGCCTGACTAAGAGTGATGGGAAGTATAAGGTCATTGGACTCCTGTCAACTCACCCTAGGCCACTTTTTGTCACCTTCCCCTGCTACCTGCAATCTTCTGCAGGGTGAGGAACTCTATAACAAACTATGTCAGAAGCTCCTGTAGCCATAATCTTCTTCTTTAGCATGGACCTGAATCAGGAGATCCTTCTGCGGCAACCGTGAAAACCCTAAGCTAAAGTAAACTGTTCCACATTTTAAAGTTGTTTCTCTCAGACAGTACAAATGTGTCAGGGTTTGAATACGAACTGTCTTCCTTGGTCCCAGAACTGAGAGCTTGGATGCCAACTGGGGAGTTTCAGAAATATGATTGTGTTCTGGAGCCATTGTTTTAATCGGTGGGTAGTTTTCTCATGCTGGATTCATAATTTGGCTTCCTGACTGAGAAGCGATGTAATTTGTGAGAGTAAGAAAAAGGAAAAAGCAAAAATAACTAACACATAATGCAAACACTGAGAAAAGGACAGCAAAACCAGGGCAGCGATCACCTGGCCTTCTCTCCTTGGTTCATTTAGCTCTGTTGTGTTTGACTTTTAGGACAGTCTATAATCCATTAGGGTTTAGATTATAGAGACTTTAGGAACCATAGAGGTTTGGTCTTTGCATGCATTAGCCAATAGTAAATTTTGAAATTTTAATTTTTAATTGAAAATGTATTTTTTTCAAACAGTATGTTCTGAAAAAAGAATAGAATACTTCATGGATTTGCATGTCATCCATTCACAAAGACCGTGATAATTTCACTGTATCCTTTCAATTTAGTATATGTGCTGCTGAAGTGAGCACTTGGAAATAGTAAATAGCACAAAATGTGTAATAATGTGAGACTTAACATTTTATCCAGCTTAAGAAAACTGATAAGTCACCTGATGCATCTTAATGTGCTGCTCTTTTCACAGGAGCTAATTCCTTATTTATGACAAATCTGTATTGCTTTAGGCCAGTACTTAAAATCTCATTACAGTGAGCACTTAAATGCTTTAGAAACAAAGTAAAGGGAGTATTAACAATAAATATTGATTGCAGCCTAAATGAATGTGTGTGAACTCTATTGACTTTCTGGAAGACAGAGAAAGAAAGACAAATACACACACACACACACACACACACACACACACACACAGTGAGACAGACAGAGCAGGGCAGACAGGGAGATGAGATGGAGAGAAATTATCATGTATTCCAACATCTTTGATGAAATGTACATATGCTTGGAATTTTCAGTCCAACTGTACTTTGTTTTACATTACTTGGTTATTATTGATCATGTAGTTCAAACTTGAAAGTTGCTATGTACCTAAGGCAGGTGTTCTTTAATTCATACTTTGTTAGGAAATACATACACAGATATAAGCACACTTTTTATAGAATTATGATTTAAATCTGTTTGTATGTGAATTACTGACATAGCATGATATATAAAAGTATAACTAAGAAAGTTATTACATTTGTAAATATAATCATTTTTAAGTTATTTGGTATCTACAGTTCATAATTGTCCTAGTCCTCGGGAGGAAAGGGTTTATATTGCCCATGATTCTATATAACAGTTCATTGTCAAAAGCAATAAAGACAGGAACTCACAGAGTCCTCCATGGAATGGTGCTGCTTACATGTTTGCGGCTGCTAGTGGGCTGAACTTTCACCAATAGCCTTTCCTGGGCTCTCTTCCTGGTGCCAAGCCTCAGCTTCTCTGCATGACCCCTTCAATCCTGAGACTTGAAAATGCTTGAAACCTTCACCAGTGGCTTCTCTGTCCTCTCAGACTACCATGCCTTGGTATGTCTTCTTCAAAACCCAATCCCATCTGGGTAACTCTTACACTTCCAAGGTTGGCTATCAGTGTATGGTACAAACATGGCCACCTCTGCAGCACAGTTTCTATGTTCTGACTCAGAGGAAACTGTTCCAAAAGATTTCACACCAGTGATAATGGTCTCTTATCACCACTAATTCTCAGCTCTAGCTAACTAGTATTAATTGTTCCAGTAAAACAAAGATTTTATGCCAGGAGATGGTGGTGGTGCCTTCCTTTAATCCCAGCACTCAAGAAGCAGAGTCAGGTGGATATCTGAGTTCAGGGCCAGCCTGGTCTACAGAATGAGTTCCAATCAGCCAGAGCAACACAGAGAAACCCCTTTCTAGAAACACACACACACACACACACACACACACACACACCATTTTAATTTAGTGGTTCTGGTTTCTTGGATATCACAGATAATTTTTCAATTCCAACTAATCAGAGACCCCAGATTCTTCACACAAATATGCTAGTAGATTCCTTGCTTCCCTCTGAAATTTTACAAGCCAGACCTCCAGGTCTCTATCCTCTGCACTGCTCACAATATTCTTCATTTCAGAGCTCTGACAAAAGAGCCCATTGAGCTCTCAACATTCATTGGTTTTTAGTGACCAAAGTTCCAAAGTTCTCCCACAATCCTCCTCAAAATTTGGTCAGGTCTGTCATTACAATGTCCCGCTTCTGGTACCAACTTGCCTCAGTTAGGGTTACTATTTCTGTGATAAAACACTATGACCAAAAGCATGAAAAGGTTTATTTCATTCCAAACCATCATCAAAATTGGTAAGGACAGGGATTATCACAGGGAAGGAACCTGGAGGCAGGGGCTGATACAGTGGCCGTGGAGGGGGGCTACCTACTTGCTTGCTCTCCATGGCTTTCTCAGCCTTATTTCTTACAGCATCCAGGCCCACCAGGACCATGATGGCTCTACCTACAGTGGGCTGGGGCTTGCCTCATCTAACTAATTAAGAAAATGCCTTACATTCTTGCATGGAGTCTGATCTTATGGAGGCAATTTCTTAATTAAGGTTCCCTCATCTCAGATAACTTTAACTTGTGTTGAGATGACATAAAACTCTCCAGCATAGGAGCATAATTTATACTTTTGAGACTACATTTTTTAATTAAAGTCTTGTCTGATATTAAGGTGAATACTTTGAATCCTGAAGTATTTGATTCTGAGGGTGCAGCTTACATACTTCAATGACAGCATTTTGCATGTTATGAGTCTAACAGATACATTAATGTTGTTATTTTGTTTTACTCACTTCCGCCCTAGTTGTCATTTCTTTCTCAACTCTAATAAATCTTACCGTTCCATCAGTGCCTGCAAAGATGTGTTACCTATGATTCTGTATATGTGAATGGATACTTTAACACATAAAGAATGTAGGGAAGAGAAAGCTTGTCTTTGAGTTTCCATAATTGTCAATGTTTCAAAGGTCTCTTCCTGTTACTCTTTCCTACTCACCAACAGTTTTGGAAATTATGCTGATCTATGAATCAGCTTTTGTGCTGTACCACTAACTAAAATATTTGACATTACAAAATCTCACGTCTTTACTGTAATCTTTGATGCCTGAAAGTATACGTGCTTTCTTGAATGTGGATGATACCATCCAACAGGCTATCAACCTGGATAGAATAAAGGAAGACAGAGAAATCTTGACTCAACAGTGTGGACTTGTTTTTCTCTCTCTTTTCTGGCTGCCGTGACATGAACTGCTTGGCTCCTCACACTTCATGACAGATATAAACTTAACCGAAAATAATATTCCCTTCAGCAAGTTCTTTTGATGAGGTATTTTCTCGAGGTAACAAAGCATCCAACAACATGTAAAACAGCGTCCATGTCCCAGTGACAACAGTGGTTCAGTGAGCATCCTTCCAGTCCCCTAAGGCCTGTGGAAATCATCACAACAGGAGCACAACAGGACCTTACAGGATGTACATTTGTGGTTTCTATTCAGTCAAATAGAATCAGGGAATCCCACCAATGCGCTTTTCCCCAGTGTAAGACTATCTTTCTACAATTATTAAAATACTTATTTATATTAATTTTTCCAATATTTGCGATGAAGCAATTTTTCAAATTACCTAACCTCCATTTCTTTGTGTCTGCTATATATTTTAATAAATTAAAGTAAGTTTTTATTAACTACTTAAGCTTTTCATTTTCTAAATTCTTATTCACCTCCTTTGTCTTTCTTTTAGATTTTCCCCCTCTTTATATAATACCTTATAAATTTCAGGCATTACTATATATTTTCTACAGTTAAACATAATATTTATCTATGGTACTCTTTGTTTTAGTTGTGGCATAGCAAAAATGATTATTTTTACCCTTGTAAACCCTTCTACTTAAAAAATGTTTAGTAAAATAAGGGATTTTTCACCCATTCCAGGTGTCAAGATTATTTTTCTACATTTACTGAAGTAAATGTTCAATTTGAAAAGAATCTAAGAAATTTTGTAGTGCTTTAATTGTTTCAATTTCTAATTCTATTGTCTAAATTTATCTTAACATCAGTGAAAATAATTATTTCATTCATATTTAAAAAACAAAGAAGTTAACTGAATGATACCAATAATGATAATGGCAGTATTTAAAATTCATGGCTAAATGAAAAGGAAAATTTTTTAGCCTTTAAAATAATTGTGTAAATGAAAGGACTGGAACTCGAAGCAACAATAGCAGTGAGTGTTTAGCAGCTTTTACGTTCTAAACACCAACCGGAGATATCAAAGTGGATCACTGGGATATGTATAAGCACTGCAATGAAATGCTAGAGACATTCAAGGAATAAGACGAAGAATTCTGAAATCTTCACTTCTAAAGGGATAGACACGCTTACTCCTTGCTAACCAAAATCACAACTCTTTTATAGCTGCACAAAACTATACTCCGTAGTTCTTGCTCTCTGTCTTTTATGGCATAGTGGTTTAAGACTTAATAACGAGGATCTGATTTATATTGTATAGAGACATTATGATTTGTGTATGAATTTATTTCTACATCTACCCAGTTCTTGTTTCACAGACTTTGCATGAGTAAACAAGCACACCCACAACTGTGATGCTAACAGCTTCTAATTCCAGCTCTAAAAACTCCTCAGAACCAGATAGGTAGCATAGCGGTCATTTCTGCTTAAATATTTCTCTATCGAATCTGCTAATGAAGACTCCTGTTAATGGAGGATGCAGAGCCTGAAATGGCCAACTTCTGTATCCAGGCAAGGTTTCCAGTAATGGGACTGGCACAGCAACCCAGCTACAAATCCTTTGACTTATAATTCGTTTTTCCTGTAAGATATGCTGGAGTAAAGGAGCTTGCAGAACTTGCCTGAGTGGACAGAAGCCAGAGGCAGAACAGACCAGCGACTCAGGACAGAACCAACCATGACTGATGAAAAGAAAGTCAATAAAAAGAATCCTAACGGTATTCTGCTTTATTCAGAGCCCAGTCATCCTTAGACATTAAAAAAAGAAACACAAGGAAGCAGATGCAGAGACCCACAGCCAACCAATAGGTGGCACTGGAGAAACTTCTCAGAAGAGAAGGAGGAGAAGCCAGAGGAGTTGAGGACATCAGGAGAACATGAGGCCCACAGAGTCAACTAAGCAGGGCTCATATGACCTCACAGAGACTGAAGCAGCAATCACATGGTTCTGTGCTAGACCCTCGACAAACATCCTGTAATTGTTTGGTTTTGGTTTTTTCTTTTTTTTTGTTTTGGACTCCTAACAGTAGGAGTGGGGGTGTCTTTGAATTTTCAGCCTGCCCACAGAGCCCCTTTTCAACTACTGGTTGCCACATTCAGCCATGATATGAGGGTTTATACCTATTCTTATTGCATCTTGGTATACCTGTTGGTTGATATCCCTGGGAGGCCTGTTCTTTTTGGAAGGGAAAAGGAGACACTGTGGATCTCCGGTAGAAGGTGGGTGGGGGAAAATGAAAGGGCAGAGAGGTTGTGGTTTGGATGTATTGAATGAGAGAATAATAAGAAAACAATAATCACTGCCAAAACCAAATTCTCTTCAAAGGTACTTTCCATGATACATTTTGAGGAAGTAAACATGTATGTGGGGCAGTTTCAGAACAAGAGAATTAGCTTTGTTTTGATTAACTCAATTATGTTCAATTCCAATGATCTCCTCATTTTTATAAATGAAAAAGGTTCCATTCCAAATCTCAAAGTTGGACACACTGGCTGCAGCAGGATCTTGTTCTTTGAGGTTGAAATTTGGCCTATATTCCTACTTATGAAGAATAAACTTTTTTACTGTCAATCTTCCTTTTATTATAAAACACCACACACACACGCACACACACACACACACGCACGCACACACACACGACCTCCTCTTTTTATTCCAATCATATCCTCAACTTTCCTTAATTATGAATGTCATGTAGTCCATCACTTGCTTCATTGATATTTATAACAATGAAACTTTAATATTTCTCCCAAAGCCTTAAAAGACAGGGAAAATTTGTCCATTTGCAGATGGAGATTTAAAAATCATACAAAAATGTATGGAAGAATGTAAGAAAATTTTATATTTTCAAGGTACTAGCTTTCTCTATTTGCCAAAATAACCTTCCATTACTTATTAATGATACATTATTTTTAAAACTCATTGTAGGACTTGAAATTATGTTTTCAGTACAAATTTTTATTACATTTAAAAACAAAATTTTATGATATAAACATTTAGTAACTCAAAAATTCTCCACCCTGATGGTTTAGCTTGTTCAATTTGTAAAAAATAAAGAAGAAAAGGAAAGTTTCCAAAAGGGAACGTTGCATTTCTGATACTTTACTTTCTAAAAAATATTTTTCTTGTGTGATAGTGATTAATGATCCCTGACTTTACTTGTCTTTTATCAACTTCTTTCAGGTTCTGTTTTAGAAGTAAAGCTTAACCTTTCTCCTCTTGATCAAGGTTATGAGGAGCTTTCTGAATGATGACAGACTACAAATGGGAACTTGTGGAGATAAGGAGTTTGCAATTGTAAAGTGTACAGATAGGGTAAAAATAAACTCTTCTCAAATGCTTGTTCTCCAGTGTCTGGGTCATTTCCAATGAGATATTTAAAAGAAGCAACAAACTTTTAAATACAATTTATTTATTCAAATACAGTAATAAAACAGCAATCAATGCAACAAATAATTATGATATTTGAGCTGCATTCATAGATAACAGGATGTGGTTCAATTATCAGGGTAGTATAAAATATTCAATCAACTGTTTCTAATCCAGAGGAAAATAAAACCATGAAAATCGAACAGCATTTTACCTATACACAAAATATCTGGCTAAGAAGACTAGTTAATTGTTCACAAGAAGAATTTTAACTTTTATAATATGTCATTGCACTCTGGATGTCTGAATATGCCAGACCTTTACACTTCTCTTTATCTACCATCAGCAAAACTTTTATGATCCTGGAAACACCTCTCTCTGTACCCAATCTTATAGTATCTACACCCACAGGACTCAGAGAGTCGCCATCACCACACGTGCGTTTGTCTATGTTTGTTAGCTTAATTAAAACTATTTGCAATCTACAGAATTAAACTTTTCATGGAAAGACAAAAGAAGTGATGGCTCATCATAGTTGTTTACTAGATTAAGAGATGCCTAGATAATCGGCGAAGCAGGTGTGGGTACCATGGCATTTCTACAGAAGGATGACTATAGGTCAGTGATGTGGAGAAGGAAGTTCCACATAAACTAAAGTGGCATCTTCTGGGGTCCTTGTGAAATGCAAAGAGCAGGTTGGTTAGAGCACATTTTTCACCACATAAGAGAACCAGACTCTCATTTGCTATTACCTATACATGGTAAGAATCCACATTTCCTGAAACTTTGAACCTATACGTGCACTAGTGTATTTTCAACCTTTCCCATCTATCTGTCTGTCATATTCTGAGGCTTCTGCCCCTTTATACCAAGCTTCTACTGGTTCTCCAGCTCTGCAAACTAAGAATAGTCAACACAGGACAATGTGGGCTAATGTGTGACTAATGCAAAAGCTGAATTTACATATCTGTCGCAGCAAAAACATCCAGCAGAAGAAACAAGAACCTCAATGAAGATGACAGTGTAAACCATGCAATAGAGAAGGGGCAGTCTGCAGAACTTGTGTTTTCTGAAGCGTAGAAACTAATTCTCTGGATTGGACAGAAGACAAATCTACACACGACCTTTCTCCTTAACACCCCTTTGCACTAATTGCTTTAAATGTCTTAGCTAAGTCCACCAACAGAATGAATCACGTGAAATCATTCAATCTGTCTGGATTCCAAATATCTTTATTTGGTTTAGAATCCAGTCATAGAAAAGCAGAGCATTCAACTTTGCAGACAGTCTAATCATTTTACCTTTTAATCAACCCATTTTACTCATTTTGTCTTTTTTCCCACTTAGTCTCCAGAATAAACAGAGGATCTATTATTATTCTGTATTATCTCATTTTTAATTTAATCTGATATTCAGCACACCACCTCAACAATCAAACCCTTAATAAATTATAGTAAGCTATTATTAAAATGTCCTAGTGTCTCCAGCTCTTTTATCCCAATTTGGAAAATCCCCTTTCTTTTTTTCCTCAGACTGAGACTCAGCTTTGCTTTGTTACTGTGGGCCACCACAGCCTTATTAAGAAGTGGGTGTTTTTTCTCATTGACTTCAAATCATGGGGTTCTAAGTGCCACATGGTCTCACTTTGCCCCTTCCATGATCCTTGTGTTCACTAAGAACTCCCAGCATTCACTCTAATGACAGCAAGTTATTTAGAAGACTAAACACTCTGCCTTCACACTGGCAGTGGATTTGCCCAAATCATTGAATTTTACATACAAATAGAACGGAAGTATGAATTACAAATGGTTTGATCTGGGGATAGCTTTATCTTCTTACTTAGTGGGAACCCCAAAACCATGGGAATGAGTAAAGAACATGACAACCAGGCTAAAAAATAAAAGATCCTCGAGTTTTTCTGTCTAATTTCTTGAGTTCTTTATATATTTTGGAGATCAGTCCTTTGTCTGGTGTGGGGTTGATGAAGATCTTTTCCCATTCAGTAGGCTGCCTTTTTGTCTTATTGACTGTGTCCTTTGCTTTATAGAAGCTTCTCAGTTTAAAGAGGACCAATTTATTTATTGTTGCTCCTAGTGTCTATGCTACTGGAGTTATATTTTGGAAGTATTCTCCTATGCCCATGAATTGAAGACTACTTCCCACTTTCTCTTCTATCAGATTCAGTGTAGTCAGATTTTTAATGAGGTCTTTAATCCATTTGGACTTGAGTTTTGTGCATGGCAATAGATATAATTCTATTTTTATTCTTCTACATGTTGACATCCAGTTATGTCAGCACCATTTGTTGAAGATACGTTAGTTTTTCCATTGTATGATTTTAGTTTCTTTGTCAAAAATAAAGTGTTCATAGGTATGTGGATTAATATCTGGGTCTTCAATTTGATTTCATTGGTCAACCTCTCTGTTTTTATCCCAATACCAAGCTGTTTTCATTAGCCTAGCTCTGTAATAGAGCTTTATGTCAGGGATGGTGATGCCGCCAGAAGTTCCCTTATTGTACAGGATTGTTTTGGCTATCTTGAGTTTTTTGTTTTTCCATATGAAGTTGATTATTGTTCTTTTAAGGTCTGTAAAGAATTGTGTTGGGATTTTGATAGAGATTGCATTGAATCTACAGATTGCTTGTGGTAGTACTTCCATTTTTCCTATGTTGATCCTACCTATGCAAGAACAAGGAGACCTTTCCATTTTCTGGTATCTTCTTCAATTTCTTTCTTCAAAGACTTAAAATTCTTGTGAAATAGGTCTTTCACTTCTTTGGTTAGTGTTACCCTAAAATGTTTTATGTTATTTNTTCCATTTTCTGGTATCTTCTTCAATTTCTTTCTTCAAAGACTTAAAATTCTTGTGAAATAGGTCTTTCACTTCTTTGGTTAGTGTTACCCTAAAATGTTTTATGTTATTTGTGGCTATTGTGAAAAGTGATATTTCTCTGATTTCACTTGTAGCTTCTTTATTTATCATTTGTGTATTGGAGGACTATTGATTATTATTTTTTGAGATGATCTTGTATCCTGCTACATCACTGAAGGTATTTATCAGCTGTAGGAGTTCTCTGGTAGAGTTTTTGGGGTCACTTATATATACTATCATATCATCTGCAAATAATGAAAGTTTGACTCCTTCCTTTCCAATTTGAATCCCCTTGTTCTCCTTATGTTCTCTTATTGCTATTGCTAGAACTTCAAGAACTATGTTGAAGAGATATGGAGAGAGTGGACAGTCTTGTCTTGTTCCTGATTTTAGTGGAATTGCTTCAAGTTTCTCTCCATTTAATTTGATGTTGACTGTTGGATTGCTGTTTATTGTTTTTTATTATATTTAGATATGTTCCTTGTATCCCTGTTCTCTCCAGGATGTTTATCATGAAGCGGTGTTGGCATGTTTTGCTTATCTTAACATATCCATGCACAGGCACTTTATTTCTCACAAGCCAGAAAAGCAAATCTACCCATTCTCCCAATGAGGAACCTGCGGACCACGAGTGTCTCAGAGTGAAATGATTCATCAGAAACTTAAGCAGACCTGTGTCTGTATTCAGGTTGAATGTTTTGTTAGCACACATAACATTTAAAAACTGTTTTGACTTTTTATAAGCTTTATAAAAGTACTTCACAAAGGAAAATTTGTTTGCTTAGAAACAATATAGTTTCTTTTAACAATTAATGTCTGTAAGAGAAGTACTGTTCTTTAATACATTTTGAATTACATCAATGGAGAATAACAGTACTCAACATACATACATGATTGTAGTGGAAAATAAATTACATTTTAAAACATACTCAAAAGATAGATTTTGTTTCAGAATATGAGAGTACTTCACATAACCACTTAATATATGTAATATAAGCCCTTCTTTCTAGTTTTATAATAAAAAATGAACACAGCTTAGCAATCTAAATGTTAAATGAAATGTGTGTTAGTATAGCACCAAGAAAGCTTCTTTTGTTCTACTGGAGTACACATGCAGGGTGGCTCACCAGGAATACTTGGCTTCTTTAGTCAGGCCTATGAGGGAATGTTTCTGGCAATCAATCAAGAGAAGGACGTAGTAGGTTGATTGTGTTCTTTTGAAAGTCACTGCAACATTTTGATTATCAGTTTTTCTACCTCCACCTATTTAATTGATAGAAATGTATTACTGATGAATAAACAAATGAAGCAATGATACAACAAGGTTATCATGTGCAAAGTTCAGTCTACTATAAAGATAAGACATGCAAGGTCATGAAAATGCATTCAAAATGAAAAATTATGAAACTGACGTAAAGGAAAATATTCTGTGACATTTTCTGGGAAGATGTGAACAAATGTCTATTTTCTGCTGATGGAAGACTGATCACAGGCCAAAGTACAATTCTACCAAAGTCTACCTTAGTGAAATAGGGAAGTGATTGGGGTTAATTGTAGCAAAATGGCTGAGGTTTGATAAAGTCTACTTTAGTGAAATAGATCATTACAGTTGATTGTAGCAGGAAGGCGAAGAGGTGAGATTGTTGATACTGATCATTGACTTCACTGAATCTAGAATCATCCTGGAGACAATTCTGTGAGCATTTCTGTGAGAAATTGTAAAGTTTGTGGGGGTTATGGCAATGCTTAGGAGAGGTTATCTTGATTAGTTTAACTGAGATGCAGAGAGAACTACTCTAAAAGGAGTCAGCACCTTTCCTGGGGCTTGGGTCATCAGCTGCATAAAAATGAAAAAGCCAGCTGAGGGCGAGTAATCATAATTCTCAACTTCCTGAATACAAATACAAGGTGACTAGCTGCCTCAAGTTTGGGCTGACAGGATTCCCCAAGGTGATGGATTGTACCCTAGAACCATGAGCCAGAAAAACCTTTCTTCCTTGCCTTTGTCAGGTGTTTCTATTTTCAACAATAAGACAAGTAGCTAATACAATGAGTGACTCAAGAAAAGCCACATCTTCCAAAAATCCAACTCAGCATGAAAACTGCATTGTGAGCTCTCTTTACAATTTGCAGGAAGTTTAGCTAGCCAGTCTCTTTTTTTCCCAGCATTTGCTTACTGCTTATATGACTGGGAAAGAATCTTGTGATGGTGCATTTCTGAAGCTCTCAAATCTAGTAAATTGTATTAGTCACCTAAGCCTTTTAAGTTGCATTATCATCTCTTTTACCTCCAGAATCATATTCATCAGTTTGGAGAAAGAAAACACAGCATACAACTCCTTCTTCCAACTCTTCACACTCTTTCTCTCTTACCTCTTATATTTCCAAAGCCACAGGTGCTCTAATACAAATGTCTGATTGTTTTCTTCCATTTCGGATTACCATACTATTCCCACAGTCACTTCACAGTTTTTTTGAGTACTGTGAGTATCTGCAATGGGCTGTCATTTGCAAAAATAGTTTCTCTCCATGACTGACAATGGTTGATAGAATCAGTAATCAAAATAGTTTAGAGTACAATTTGACAGACACACACCCATTTGACCAAACAATAGTATTTGCTTTACCACTAGGCCCTACAAACCCCCTACCCATGGGCTTTTTGCCTGTCTTATAGTAATAGATTTGAGTTTCCTCTTGCAAACTAAACCTTAAGTCCAAAGAAAAACAAATTGATTGTATCCACAGCAGTTTTTCCACTAGTGTGCAAGTGGGCACAATTTGTATATTTGTTGTGTATACATATGTTCCATATTTGCTGTGCAACATTTGAGTCCAAAAGACTGTTTTTGATGATTCTATTGCAACCACCTATGTGACACCTCCTTAGCACTGTAAAAACTCCATAGAGAGGCAATTACCAGCTCAGTTCTAGCTTTTTTCCTCATGTGGTGTCTTCAAGCAGTAGAAACTTAGCATCTGTCTCTGCCTGGCAATCAACAGCAACAACAATATCCTTTATCTCTTGTGTGGTCTTAGGGTTCCTTACCAATAGTTTATGAGGAGGTAGCCTAACTCTGTCATGGGTATTCTTACTCAACTATCTGATGGACCCAAAAGTTTATTTTCCCACTAGGTTACATGACCTTCATTAAAATTTTTTACTTATTGTCGGGCGGTGGTGATGCACGCCTTTAATCCCAGCACTCTGGAGGCAGAGGCAGACTAACTCTGTGAGTTTGAGGCAAGCCTGGTCTATAAGTGTTAGTTCCAGGACAGTCTTCAAAGCTACAGAGAAACCCACTCTCAAAAAACTTTAAAAAATTACTTATTATTTATATTGTCTCTTCAGATGATTTTCCAAAAGAGAAATCACAATGACACATCACCCATTCTTCTATCTCTTACATTCTGCCTTGAATTTCCATTCCGGTAACACCAATAGTGAAAACCCAGAGTCAGATACTGGGGGTTCATCCTGAAAGCCAGAAAAGCAAGGCAATCAAATCACTAGAAAAGGGTTACCTCTACTGAGCCTGTGTGACTGCAGACTAAGACTAAACCTCTCTTCTCTCCCATTTAATACTTCCTTTAGTGCTGGGATGAAAGGAATGACTCCTTAGTACTGGGATTAAAGATATGAGGAACCAACATCTAGATTTGTTTCTGCACTGAACTTGTGTATCCCAGGGTGATCTTGAACTCAAAGAGATCCATTTTCCTCTGTCTCTCAAATCCTGTAATTAAAGGTCTGTGCCACCACTGTCTGACCTATAGGTTCTTAGCTTTGCTCTTATGATATTCAGGCAATCTTCATTTATTAAATCATAAATAAAGTATCACTATACTTTCTAGATGTTTATCTGAATTTGTGAGAAAGTCAAGGACTAGGATTACATAATGAAACATTTTTTGAACACTTGTAGGCTTTTCTATAGACCATTGTCGTCACTTCAAGTAAGAGACAGCATTGATTTTTCTTTTTGTCGGTTTGATAAAACACCATGATCAAAGCAATTTATAGAAAAATGTTTTAATTTAGTTTTGATTCTAGAGGGATAAGAGTTTATCATGGTGGCAATAAAAGCTAAGCAAGACTGCTGAAACAGGAGGCTGAGATCTCACATCTTGAGCCACAAATATTAAGTAGAAGAAGTGAACTGGATTGTTTAATCTCAAATCCTATTCCTCATGACCTACTTCTTCCGAGGCTACACCATCTAAACTGCACCAATCAGCGTCACCATCTGGTGACAATGTAATAAAATGCCCAAGACATTTGTCATTCAGTTTCACAGTGCCAATTAGTCTTGAGAAGTTAGGGTGATGCTAAATACATAATTGCAAGATATAATACGGAAGCTACAGAACAAAGATTAGTCACATGTAGTTATTGTTTTATAAACAGAGAACTGTTGGATAAATAGTGCAAATATTGCTTGGCCTGGATTCTTCCCAAGGGGTTGGTGTGGTGGTTTTAATGAAAACAGCCCCTGTAGACACATATATTTGAATGTTTGGTCATTAGGGAGAGATGTTTCTTGAAAGGTATTAAGAGGTATGGTCTTCTCTGAGAAGCCAAGGACAATGGCACTGGGTTTTGATTCTACTGCCTGTACTGGC
>LOEQ01002455.1:279557-292300 GCA_001685075.1 Bramus lutescens | reverse complement strand
CAGGAGGATAACTACGTGTTTTTCTTTGGGTTCACCTTCATATTTAGCTTCTCTAGGATCCTGAATTAATAGGCTCAATATCCTTTATTTATAGCTAGAATCCACTTATGAGTGAGTACATACCATATTCATCTTTTTGGGTCTGGGTTACCTTACTCAGTATAGTGTTTTCTATTTCCACCTATTTGCATGTAAAATTCAAGATGTCATTTTTTTTTTACCGATGAGTAGTACTCTAATGAGTATATATTCCACACTTTCTTTATCCAACCATTCTTTCCACAAATAGCATAAAGTATCTTGAGGTAACTCTAGCCCCTTAATTTTCTACCAAAATTTGTGTCATTTTAAAACAAACCTCTCAAGGTCAATTTGTGCTGCCCCAATAATCCTGGATTCATGGTCTTCCACTGGGTCATGGACTTTCCAGGGCATTCGCTCTTAGAGAAAACTGTGTCTCCCTCTCGCAGATGCTAAGAATTGCCATCGTCGTCTCAGAAAGGGCTGGGTTTGCTCGCTCAACTCTCCTCTCCACGTTGAGATCTCATCTGTCTTGAACTTGCACTAGTTTGGTGGATGACTCTATGACAAGTGCCGTGAAAGCTGATGTTGTGCTATCACCAAAAGACAGTTCTTTTTACTCATGCCAACCTCTGGCTCTTGCGTTTTACTCTTTTAAAGCTAAATTTAAAATCCCTGCCTCTTGAATGGTGGAGGTATATAAGTTGTCTTTAGGGCTAAGCATTCCACAGTCTCATTCCCTGTGCCTTGGCCAGTCCTGAGTTTCTGTGTTAATCAACATCTACCTCAAATAGAAGCTTCTCAGGCAAGGATAGGAAATGCATTGCCCTATGGGTATAATGATGTGACTGGAAGGCAATTTAATTCTATTTCCACTTATTAGCGTAATAGTTGTTGGTTTTACTTTTGGTTCTATGACCTCTCTTGCCAAAGATTCTTGGGTTGATAATAATCCCAGGGGGTGGCTTCATTTTATGGAGAAGAATTTAATATCACCAGAAATAAATTTATACTCTAATAATATTTGTGTCATTATGTATCAATGGGTACAACTGATGATTTTTTAACTACTAGAAAAAAAACATTTATACAACATAGATTTCTTTTTTCAATCTTATAGTTAAATAGTAAATTGTCATACGGAACAATTTAATAACTCTAGCGATCACCTATATTAGACTCTTTTCTCACTTCTTTGATAAATTCCTGACAAGAAGTAATTCAAGGTGGGAAGAGTTAATTTTGTGGTAGAGTTTATGCTAATATACTACTTACTCAGGAAGGGGCATTGAGTCAGTAGACCTGGCCGCATTGCATCAGCACGTAGATAACTGAGAGTCAATAGAAATTGGGAACTGAGCAGAAACCTCCCAGCAACCCACTTCTTCTATAACTTACTACAATTTTATAAAACAGCACAGCTATCTAGGTAGAATGTTCAAACTTCTGAGTCTAGAAGGACATTTCACCTTCAAACAAAAAGAAGGAATTATTCATACCCTTAAATTACATACATTCTAGTCATAGTCTGAGTCATGCTTCCAAATTGATAATATTTATTTAAAATTAAGGGGAAAAAGAGGGACTATATATGGAGGAAATCAAAAAGGCTCATTAGATGCCACCTCTGCTCCCTTGAAGTTGTCACGATTCTGACTGCGGGACAGTTTCTAACTTATGATGTCCGTTTTCAGTCACACATAAGTTGAGGTCTGAAAAGATGTCAGACATTATCACAAACGTAAAATGAGGGAGACAGTGAGATCTCTCAGCTGGTAAAGTAAGCAAGCCTGCTGATCTGAGTTTGATGTCTAGGACTCACATACTCACAAGATAGAAACCGAAAAGACCTGACTCCACAAAATGTCCTGTGGTTTTCAAATGCACACTGTGGCATACACTTTCACACACACACACACACAACACAGTTTTAGGAATTAAAACAAAAACAAACAAAATAAGGCAAACTAAAACAGCAGAACAGGGATTCACTTTTATTTTCATAGTTGCCCTCAGGGAAACATTCTCACATTGGTGGGATTCTCTATTTCTAAAATATGACATATTAAAGACAAACAACCTTTTGGAATTCTACATCTAATGCCAAGTCTGGGTCTCCATTCCCAGGACTACTAAATGGTTCGACTTAGATCTTTGAATAAAGTAATATGCTTCCTTTGGTAACTACACTAGTAGCAAAGCAGCCTTTGGACTTTTAAATGAATCTGTCGAAGAGATAAAAGTTAGAAAAGATTCATGAGAGGTGCTGTTTTTATTTACTCGTCATAGTGTTTATACATTTTACTTCAGACTTTCATTAGAATGTTTTGCTTGTAAATTGTGCATCATTCATTTGCATTGAATGGGATATCACTTTAAATGTGGAAGTATGTGCTTTCTATATTTGCTTTCTATCAACTATTTTATGGCTGAGAAATTTATTGTTCAGGCCTTATGCTCTCTTTCTCATGAGAATTCAGTCCCAGTATCATGCAAAGTAGACTAGTTGGCAGGAGGACCAGCATTTATGATTGCTTAGCAGTTTTCCCTAGGCTTTTTCCAAGGCCTCGAAATAATGGAATGTGATGTTATTTGTGTGCATTTGTATGTGAGTGTATGTATTCCACAAATACGTATATGTAGAATAGACTTAGTGAAGTAACAATTTTGAAATACATTTCTTGCTTTTATTATTCCTAAAAACATAATCATATTTCAAATATTTTTTATTAATCTTTTGGTAGTTAAGGTCTGATTTTTTTGTTATTGCAAGTAGAAAGAAGATTTTCTTCTTCACATAATTTATCCTGAGTACAGTTTCTCCTCCTTCTACTCCTCCCAGAATTTCCCTCACCTTTTTTCCAATTTAGAACAACTTTCTACCTCTTATTAGAAAATAAACAAGCTTTTAAGGGAATTTAAAATAATATAATCAACTAACATAATGAATTTTAATAAAGCAAACAGAAGAAAAAGAACCAAAGAGAAGGCATAAGATAAAAGACCCACTCAGAAAACCCATTAAAACCCTACTAGAAGGCTCAGTATATAAAGGATGTAGTACAGAATCAGGCAGGACCTGTACTTGCTGCCCCAGTCTCTGTGACTTTATATGAGCTCTACTCGTGCTGAGTTGAAGGACTTTGTTTTCTTGGTTTCCCCTAACCACTTTGATTCCCACATTCTTTCTGCATACTCTTCTGCAGTATTCCTGGAGCTCTGGGGGGAATAATTTAATGGAAACATCTATTTTATGGCTAAGTGTTCAAATGTCACTCAGTTTCTGCAGAATGTCTGGCTGTGGGTTATTTATTTGTTCCCATACGCTGTTGGAGGAGGCATCTTGATGATGGTTGAAAAAGGTATTGATCTATGGGTTTAACAGAATGTCATTCAGAGTAATTTTATTTGTACATTTTTGATGTGTGTTTCTTTGTTTACTTTTTAGAACAATAGTATTTGGTTTTAACCAAACCCTGGGTTATCTAGTATAAGGTTCCTAGTCACCCAAGCAGTATAAGGTATGGGTTCCATCTCATGGTGTGGGCATTAAGTCAAATCAGATATTGGTTGGTTACTTTCACAAGCTTTGTGCCATCATTGCACTAGGATATCTGACAGGCAGGACACCATTGTTTCTGACTGGTTGGTATTTACATTTCTCCCTTGGCAATTTACAGCATACCTTCTCATAACAAAAATGGTAAAAGGCAGGGGTCAAAGATCCATGGAGGCTACAGTTTGACTTCTCCGTGTTCCATGAATTATGTAGGCATTGTCTTCAGCAGTGGGGCCCTACCATCAGTTTATGGATGAAAATCTAGCCTTGGCGGCAGCTTTGGTTATTTAGGGAATATCCTGGGAACTCTTTGAACGACAACTTAAATAGGAGCAGGACAAGGTTTTCCACTCTCTCTATCCCTATCAGTATAGTACTTGAAGTCTTAGATAAACGATAAAACAACGGAAGGCGATCGAGGGGATGTAAATTAGGAGGGAAGAAATCAAAGTACCTTATTTGCAGATGATATGATATTAAACATAAATGACCATGTAAATTACATTGAAAAACTCTTAGATCTGATTAACAGTTTTAGCAATGGGGCTGGATCCAAAATTACCTCACAGAAATCCTAGCCAGTAAAAGACTTGTATGATAGAAAATTTTAAGATGTTGAAGAAAGAAATTTAAGAAGATATCAAACAATGTATAAATCTCCCATGCTCATGGACCGCAAGTATTAGAAAAAATAGCCATCCTATCAAAAGCAATCTATATATTCAATGCAATCGCCATCAAAGGACAATTTTCAGCTCCATATGCAAAAACAAAACCCTGACTACATGAAACAATAATGAATATTGAAAGAACCGCTGGAGGTATCAGCACTCCTGATTTTAAGTTGCATTAGAAGACTATAGTAATAAATACAGCTTGGTATAGGAAAAAAAATAGGTATCTTGATTATTGGACTCAAATTGAAAAAAAAACAGATACAAATTCATATACCTTTCGGCACCTAGCTTTACATAAAGAAGCCAGAAATACGCACTGGAAAAAGACAGCACCTTCAACAAAAAGTGATGATTCTAATAGGTTCACAGTTACCACCCTGCACAAAACTCAAATGCAAGTGGACCAACAATTTTCAATAATTTTATACTATATTATTTTTAAATAAGGATATTCACACTAGCTATTATTTGCATCTTATGAATGTCACATGTAAGCAGAGACTGTTCATTCATTTCCTGAATGCCCAGACCCAAATAAAAACACAGAGACTATATCAATTGCAGCACTGTTTGACGAATAGCTTAGGCATATTTTTAGCTAAATCTTATAACATGAATTAACTCATAATTCTTGTCTATGTTAGCCACATGGTTTGGTACCTTCTATCAGTCAGGCATTGTCTCACGACATCCCATAGATTGCTATGTGTTCTTGGGAATCCTGAATTTATCATTGTGAGCAATTTTCTAAACATCAGAATTTAGTAATGGTGCTATAGAGTGTGTTCATAAATATTGATGTTTACAGGGTGTGCAATCATGATGAAGACCAACACGTACCTTTTTGTAACCTTGGCACTATGGAAGCAGACTACTGGGATTTCTGGTTGATAAATGGTAGAGTAAAAGGGATCAGGGCAAGGACACGCCTCAGGGAATAGAGCAGAGAGCAATAAGGCAGGGGTCCTGGGGTCCTCCGCTGACCTTTTGTACATAGAATCACACACTTAAAACACATAAACCCAATATTTACTGTTTTTCTAGAAGAAAAGTGATCTTTCCAATGACAAAATCAAGATATCTGGGTTCAGGAGAAAGCATGCGTGAGACTCTGGTTCTCCTCTCTGAGATGCTGGCATAAATACTGATATCCAGGTTTGCAGTGCTAAATTCAGCACTAGGAAAACCATGTCTCATTCCAGCCACATTAAAGCTTCATCTTAACCTACCACTAAAATGCAAGACTGATCTTCAGTTTTATGCATTTATAATCTATTCTGTTACCATGTACTGAAAATTAACTCAGTATCTTAAAAGTGTGCTCAAGTATGTTTCTAGTTTCAAATACTGTTTTTAAATTTATTGTATTATATGAAAAATATAAATGTATTATATTACAAAAACTTAAAAATAAAAGTTTTAGAAATATCTGTGTGATAATATTTTTAATTTCTAGCTAGGGTGATATTAAAGAATTCTCTATGTTAACAGCTTAAATGGCCTTGTTATAAGTAATTCAAAGCCAATTTATTATTTTAAAAAGGAAACAGTATTTTGGTAAATTTGCACTAAGTTTTACTTTTCTATACTTGAAGCTTGTTATACTAAGATCATAGCTTTAATTTATTAGATTTACTCACTGAATTGTCAAGGTGCAAGATCATGGCCTTTAATATGAAGGGTTTACATACTAAGACCATACTGAACTTTCTGATAATTATTGTTGACATAACTAGTTAAAGTGGCAATATATACACACACATATCTGTATGTTCATGAGAAAAATAAGATATATATATATATATATATAATGTATTTCCAACGTTTCACTATTCACAGATCTACTATAAGAACACTATAAGGCTCATTTCAAAAGATGATAAATTCTTGTGCACATATATCATACACCCCCTTTCTTTTCCTGTTTATACTGATGAAGCTTTGAACCAGTCATAAGGAAACTGTGGGTCTACCTTCTGTACTTTTATTCAAATTTGTGTTGCAAGATCTTCATAAAATCTGTCATTAATATAGTTCTGTAAAGACAAAGGTGTTCTCACAGGAAAACCAAATACTTCCAAATAAAGGAAGAAACATGTAAAGAAAATCTGACCATATATTTAGCTCTCAGATTACATTGCCTGTATTCTTCCAATGTTTCTTTGACTAAAATTTGCTAATACCCTGGTGAGGTCATTTGAATGTATTTACCTATAAAAGCTCATAAGGAATGGTACAAGCAGGAGACGTGGCTCTGTTGGAGTAGGTGTGGCCATGTTGGAAGAAGTCTGCCATTGTGGAATTGGGATTTGAGGTGTCCTTTGCTGAAGCTTCACTCAATGTGACATTCTGTTCACTTCCTGTTACCTGCAAGATATAGAATTTTCAGCTTCCCCTCCAACACTATGTGTGCCTGATTGCTGCCATGTCCCACCATGATGATAACAGACTGAACTTCTGAACAGTAAGTTACCCAATTAAATGTTTTCTTTATAAGAGTTGCTGTGTTCATGGTGTCTCTTCACAACAATAGAAACCCTAAGACACCTGGGAAAGCCAAGCAAAACAATACCAACTTTTTCCTTCTTAAGCATGCCTTTGAACAGTGGAATAATTTCTATTAGGGTTGTTGTCTTTATGGTGGTTTAATGTCTTCTGAGCAATCAGAAAATGATGAAATAAGATAAGAGTTGATGGTGATATAACAGCCTATAAAGAAATGATTAAGAATAATGAGAAAAAGAACATTACAGCTTCTTATTCAAAAGTTCAAAAGGACTTAGTGAAAGTGAGCAGGGTAAAGACCCAGAAATACCATACATGAATGTGGTACAATCTACAATCTTCTCCAAATGTAAGTTGCTAGTTTACGTGAAAGTAGAAAATTCATTAAGAACCTAAGTTGTCACTTAATGTGTTGGAGTAGTTCTATATGTAAGCTACGGACAGCATCAACATCACATAAGGCAAGAGTGTCATTATTCTTTATCTTATGCCATGTGCGTTATGACTTCAAGATATAGTATTACTGCACAAGTATCCTGAGCAATCTTCATACTCGCTATGTCTCAGCAATCCCAACTATAAGATTCGAAACAAAGTTTAGTTTCTTTTCTATCTCTGAAATTTGTGTTAATGGATCTTTATTTTTAATTTCCCTACATTCCATAGTCACTATTAATACAGTTTCTATATAATGTATATGAATATATATTTTTCTAAGAAAAATATATTTCTAATATAAGTTTGTTTATTTTCAATGTGATCTTAACTGTGCCTTCATGAAAGTTTTAATTAGACTTATTAATTTTATATGTATGACTGCTTTCTTGTCCTTATATCTATAACCTGTGTACATATAGGTATCTAAGAATATTAGAAAAAAAAGGATCTGACCTATCAATGGAGTTAAAGATGATTGTGAGGCACTATGTGGGTGCTAGGAATTCAACCTGGATATTCAGCAAAACCAATCGGGGCTCTGAACAGCTGAAATATCATCTCTTCAGCCCACTTTCTGGATCTTTATATGTTTTTCTCAGTGTGCAGAATTTCCTCAAATGTTTTTTTCATTAATGCCTTGTTATGCATGGATTCCTCAAGTTTGTTTATAATAGAAAGATTTCTGTGTGCCTTCATTATGAAGCAAATCTTTAATGAATATAATAATCTGAGTGGGGCAGTTATTGCTTTTATTTTTGAGATTAGAATGCTGGTTTTGAAAAATTATGTTGAAAATATGATGCTAATCTGATGGATTTTCCTGTTAACAATGGATTTATATATGAAGCTTTGCTTTTCTGAATTTCACAATTATAATTTTATGTGAAAAAATTAAGATAATATAATATAGGATTGTTTTTTTTTCATTCCTCAAACCAGAATAAGAGTGCTTCTAAATGTATTTCCACATAAATATCTACTCAGAGTTTCAGGTATTTTTTTAAATCGAGTTGATAAATACCACACACACACACACACACACACACATCTTTAAGTGGTAAACTCCACAATTCAGTATTATTTTATCACCTGACCTTGTGATCCATCTCATTTTATGCTATTTAATATTTAGACTCCTTAAATAATTGTTCTATTTATTTGACCAGACTCTGCAAAAGTATTTTTTGGAAGTATCAATACACTGAACACTTGTTCAATATTCTTTATAGCAAAACCTCCCTGACTTACTTCCCTTTTAAAGCAGCTGTTAAATAGTATTCTTCATCTTGAGAATGAATGCCTTGCATGTGGTAAATGTATAATATCTAAAGAGAATTCATTTTTTTTCTCCAATGAATTCACAAATTTATCACTTCATCTATTAATCTATTCAGCAATAGACTTCCCGATTTAAAGAATGTAACTCTTGCGGTTAAACTGTAGTGTGTAGAGCTAAATGAGATGATGACATCAAGAAATAAGGGTGATGCTACAGAAGTCTCCAGGTCTTCAATACTGACATGGGTTTCAGGCAGCACATGTTTTGACTGGAAAGAAATCAGACGTATGGAGCTATTACGGGGTAATTTTTCAGTAGAAACTATTCTATCACTTGTTTTAGGAAATTATGGTTTTAAATTTCTCTTGGAATGCTGAAGAAAGACTCAGAGTTTCCATGCACGTTTCACATGACAAGTGGAAGACACTCCCTAAAGGTGTCAGACAGAATGCAGTATGCTCATAGTTATGCAAGAGCCAAAAAGAAAAAGGATGCATGTCTGTGGTTTAACAAGAGTTGCCAGGAGCAAGTGAGGTTTTGAAATGAAAAATGGGAACCACAAATTTAGTTAGGTTCTATTTAAAGAGATCATTTGATGAGACTTATAAAATTCATTATATATAAGGAAGGTTTTCGGGTTTTTTTGAGATATTCTAAAATTTTAAGATATTCTACTTATTTCTCTGTGGTTCTTGTCAATTATGATACTTTTTCTCAACAACAGCTTGATAGATGAAAAACAGTCCCACAGATCACTATTCTTGAAATGATGGTATCATTAAAGATGGCAAATATGTAAAATTGCAAGAATACCTCTGTGGAGAGCTGCCTGCAAAATTGATTACCAATAAACACACACACCAACACACACACATTTACCCCTACATACTTGACTTATAAATTCACAATGTATTAGTAATTTAGGATTTTAGAAATTAAACCAAATTTCTCTTTTTGCTACAAATGTTTATTAAATAATTGAGATGTATATATTTGAAAGGAGAAACATTAAACAAAATTATTTGACCTTATATGTTATCATAGTTATATAATTATTTTGGAAGTATATTTGTGTTTTTCTATCAAATCCTTACATATTTGACTGAATGAGAGTTTCTAGAAACTCTGGATATTTTCTATATACTCTATACTGTATGCACATTAAGTTTTGAATATATATTATTTTCTCTAAATATAATAATATGTACATACACACATATGCAGTCAGAAACCTAGAGCATATACTTGATAAATGTTTTCTTGTAAGGAATAGTTGTTTATAGAATTGTATTGCTTGAGTGTGCCAAAAGAATTTTAAAGTTTTATTTTAATTTACATGATTATAAATCTGTCTGCCTGTGAGTATGCACACAGAGCCTAGAAGAGGCCATGGGGTCCTCTGGAACTGGAGTCACAGGTGGGACATCACAAGGAGGTTTTCAATTGATTCAGGTTTTCTGGAAGAACAACACGCAAGCACTCTGAATGGCTGACTCATTTCTCTATCCTCCACCACAAACAATTTTAATTCTGAGTTACATTTTCATGTGCATAAGTAACACATTTGAAGACTACCTAAAAAAACAACACCTAACGAGCTTTTTTATTAGTGTTCACTGAACATGAAAACATTGACATTGTGAAGAATAATAATATTAAACATATATGCAAGTACATATTAAAGATTGTGGCAGATAGTAACAGATATGGAAACATTTTTAAAACAAAGGAGCTCTTTTATCAAGAGGGTTCCTCAAGGGTTAGTTCAAATTTTATGGAATGCCATCCTTAAAAATTCACTGCTTTAATTTGAATCATTTTCCAGGATTTGCAATTAACATGAAATCATCTTAACAGACCAATACCTGATGTTATTTATCACCTCAGCCTTCTTTGATGTGTGAGATACATTTAAAAAAATAAAACCAGTTATGAGGGACTGGAAACCTGTGATCAAGTAAGTTTTATCTTGAGAGGAGTTATAGCCAAGGTATTATTAACAGCATCATAATTTGCCAAACTGTTACTTTAATTCTGGCTTCATTTAAAGAGAATATGCCCACAAGAAGTGCCAGTTACTTCTAAGATTTGTTTAGAAATAGTCCCATTAAGGGAATGTAAATGACCACCATGTCAAACTAATAGGAATTTTGCAAAGCTTATACAAAGGAGCATTAAGATATATGCCGTTTATCATAACGTAGAAGGTCTTTAACGATGAACTATTTTCACTTCTTTCACTTTTCACTACCTCCACTGAAACTGGCTGCAAGCTTTAAACGCACCATCATGAAAACTCATGCTAATGAATGAGACCTGGAAACACACTCATAGAGAACGGTGCCCTACTCTATCATCGGAGATCCTGCAGAGTCAGCAAAGTGTTCTATGTTGGAAACCTTGTCATTACGTTAGTGGTGTTTTTCCAAAGGATATACTTATCAACTAAGAACTATCATGCCTTGTGTTAAAATCCCAGAGATGTGAATACAGGGCGTATCAAGAATATGGTAACATCTTAACGGAATGTTGTACCACCTTGTCTTTTCCAAACATCAGAATAATAAAAGATCGGAATAGTAGTATCCAAAAGTCAGGTTGAAGACTACAGAAATAAGGTGATAATTCACATTTTCTTCAGGGTCAAACTCCCCTATAGATTTCTGACATATTCTGAATAGTCAGCATAGATACATATTCCAGTCAATGTCAGTATTTTTAATCCTACCAAGCCTGATATTTAGTTTTTATTTTCCTCATATAAAATCCATTGAATAGCTTCTTATATAAATTTACAGCAGGTAAATGCACTCTTTATTGACTGGAAGAATAACAAATGAAAATATGCCGTAAAGCTTGACTCACCCTTCCAAAGTCAGGCAACAAAGTCCCAGTTCCTCATTATCATTTCAAGCACCTGCTTTCACTTTGGCTGCCGCTGTGGAGGAGTTCTGGGCTCCTGAGATTCCTTCGAGCAGAAGGCAGTATCCCTTCAGTTCTTCCCCAGTGCCCAAGAGACAGATGAGTCATTCATGAGCACATCTCAGACTCTTCCTAACCTTACAACAATGGTTTAACATGCTCTTTGGGAATACCAAGGTCTCATGAGATGCTCTTAAGGTAAAGGGCATAATGTTACCACTTTGCTGGATTCATCACTTCCCAAGATCTAGAAGTTCATTACTTATGATACGTCAGGGTAGGCTCTAATTTTCTCTTTTTAATTCTGGCAGATTTCTCTCTGTCATTCTTGCTAATCCTCAGGAAGGAATTTCTATAATTTTATCATTAAAGATAACCACCCTCCTTTCAAGCCCTATCTCTCTCTCTTATATGCACATCTACCTCAGGAATGCAGCCATGGATTGTCTTCAGCCAAAACAGGATATTCAACAGGCATGTGGTACATTTATTCAATAGATAAAAACATATATGAAATCAGAGGAATAGGATTATAGGTATAAGTTATAATAAATAGATAAATTCAATATAGTCCTGGTATATGCTTGCTCACACAGAGAATTTTTTTAAATCAATGAACAAGACATTTCTGCTAGTAGCAACATTTGTATTAATACCATGTTGCTTCTCTCAAGTACATTTTGTGATAACAGCATGAAATGCATTTCATTAAGTTAAAGTGTTCTGGCATTAATGTAATGGTTTATGGCATCTCTAATTTGAAAGGCCTGTAGAGTTAGTTTTATGGGGGCATTTTCTTAGCAACCAAATAAAGCTATAGACTATCTGTGGGATATTGCTTCTCCTCAGGCAAAAAATCCATTCCTTTGGCCAAAACCACTTTATAGGAGATAGAAGTACTAAACAAAACATTCTGCCCTTGACACTTTCTCTCAGGAAACAACTTTATTTTGTCTCTAGCTTTACAAAAACATTTTCTAGGATTAGTACTATGTATGTTAATAGTGAAAGGGAGCATGCTGGGAAGAGGCATATGTAGATAATATTTTGTGCAATTTAAGTGGATGCCTTGTTCTTTAAAAAGAATGAAACCATTTGTTTTATCTTTCTAACATGTAGAAGAATGAAGTAAGTGAGCATTATAGTGAATTTATCCATAATGCTCATAAAGTTGCAACAAATCATCCTAATAAACATTCTTTTTATTTTATTTTATTTATTAAAAATTTCTACCTCCTCCCCTCCTCCTATTTCCCTCCCCCTTCCCCTATCCCCCCCTCCCTCTCCGGTCCAAAGAGCAGTCAAGGTTCCCTGCCCTGTGGGAAGTCCAAGGTCCTCCCCC
>LOEQ01002455.1:241858-275296 GCA_001685075.1 Bramus lutescens | reverse complement strand
AAATGAATAAAGAACTCAAATATTGGTCATCAAAAGAACAAATAATCCAATTTGAAAAAATGGAGTACAGACCTAAACAGAGAACTCTCAACAGAGGAATCCAAAATGCCTAAAGACAATTTAAAAAATGTTCAACATTCTTGTTATCAGAGATTTGAAAATCAAAACAACTCTGAGATTCCAATTTACATCTATAAGAATGGCCAAGATCAAAAACACTGATGACAGCTTATGCTGGAGAGGTTGTGGGGTAAAGGGTACACTTCTGCATTGCTGATGGGAATGCAAACTGGTGCAGCCCCTTCGGATGTCAGTGTGGCGATTTCCCAGAATATTAGGAAACAACCTTCCTCAAGACCCAGTAGTATGACTTTTTGGTATATATCCAAAGGATGCTCAGTCATGTCACAATGACATGTGTTCAACTATGTTCTTAGCAGCATTATTTGTCATAGCCAGAACCTGGAAGCCAGAGCAATAATTAATGGGGTGAAAGTTGGATTGTCTCTTGTTTCCCTTGGATTCAATGCATTCATATAAACCTCATCAAGAAGGCAAGCTGATAAAAAAAATAGCATTACAAGGAGGGTACCAGTCTCTCTAATCAAGACTGTCTAAGGATAAACAACTCAGAAATAAAGTATATTTTCAGTGTTATACAGTAGAATCAAGCAGGTAAGTGTAGTGATGGTTCATCAGTATTTCAAAAAATAAAGCTTGCCTGGAGATCAGAGAGCCAAATAGCACCACTGTTCAACTCTACAGACCAGGCAGTGGGGACACACACCTTTAATCCCAGTAACCACAATAGTTTGCCATAAAAAGCACACAATAGTGGTGCACACATTTAATCCCAACTAAAAAGAAGAATATAAGATGTAAGGAGACAGCTCTCAGACATAGTCTCATTCTAAGATTACAGGAGGCAGGATTGCCATTTCAGACTGAGGTAGAAGAAAGAGCCCGTGGCTGGCTGTTTGGCTTTTCGTACCTGCAGGTTGAACCCCAATATCTGTCTCTGGGTTTTTATTAATCGTGTTACAGGCAGAGATGGTAACACCAATGTGAGTTAGTTGGCCTTAAAGGAAATCAATGAACAGACTGTGACTGCATGAATACATGGTACAGTAACATGTGTTCTTCACCAAGATAAAGCCCAGGAAAAATGCCCCGCTATTCATGTGGGGAATCATCTTAAGAGTTTGTTTCTAATCACTGTTAAGAGCTACTTTTATATATAGCCTTTTTGTGTTGTGAGAAACTGAGATTGTCTTTGGCAGTTTGGTGGGTCTCTCAGTGTTTAGAGGGTTTTTCCCTTGTTTTCCTAAGGCCCCAGTTTGATCTCTACCACCAGAAAAGAAAAGTCACATGGTAGGTCTCAAAATTAGCAAATAAAACCATCTTGTGATACCATTGTATCATTTGAATTATTTTGCTAATGAAAAGTACTGTATTAGAACAAACAAAGTCTTCTTTGATGCTATGAGACTGACATTTTTCTTCAACCCACCTCAGTAAACTATTCTCACACAACTATTACAACCAAACACATGGATAATTCTTAAATTATCATACACTGTAGCAGGCTTTCCTTCGGGCTACCAGTCATCTCCCAAGTCATGAAATGGAGACTTCTTATGCATTATGAATGTTCAGCCTTACAATATGTTGGTCCCACTAGCTCTTATGACTTAAAACATCCTATTTCTCTTCATTTACACTTTGCCTCGGGGCCTTTTATATTTCATACCATATGTCCAAATGCATGGTTGTCTGTCTGGAAGTTGCCAGGCTGGGCCCCAGGAGTCTCCCTGTTATTTTCCTTTGTTCTTTCTTATCTTTTCTCTCTCATTCTCTCCCATTAGTACTTATTCTCTCCCCACCAGCCCCACCTATCCCTTCTCTGCCTAGCTATTGGCTCTTCATCTTTTTATTAGACCAATCAGGTACAACACACCTTTACAGAATTAAGCAAATGCAACATAAAAGTGTAATACTCCTTTACATAGTTAAAATAATTATCTACAAAAATATACCCCTACCAAAACTATGCAACTCTTAGCATTTTGACATTCAATGTTTCTACATTTGTATAATTCCATTGTGAAAAGTAATTTCTGAAGCCGCCATTTTCTTTTGAGAATCAACCATAAGAGTTTCCCAAATAATTTGGTCTCTTATTAACCCATAGGTCTTTGAAAACTGTAAATTGACAAACATTTATTGTTTATTTGTTTGTTTCCTCTAAATATTTTTGAGACAGGATTTATCTGTGTAGCCCTTGCCATCCTGGATGGAGATTTTTCTGCCGTTGTATCCCAAGTGCTGTATCACCACCACCTGCCCAACTAACACTGTCTTAATGAATGCTATTCACACTTCCTAACCGAGCTGAAACATAGAAAGTCTGCCCAGGTTTACCTCCGTATTGCTCACATTCCTACCCTGACTTCTTTTGGTATATCAGACAAACCAAACGTTTCTCCCACTCTCATAGTAGCACCAAACTTGCTTCTTCTGTATGGAAAACCTTCAGCGGAATTCTTTGTATTTTCTTTTTTAAAAAGAAAACAAGCTATCATTTTACATACCAACCCAAGTTCCCACTCCCTTCTCGCTTCCCATCCCCAGCATCACCCACAACCTCCCATCCTCTCTTTAGGGAAGGTTAGGCACATTGCTTTGGAGAAGGTCCAAGGCCCTCCCTACTCTATCTAGGCTGAGCAAGGTATCCATCCAAGGAGGATAGGTTATCAAAAAGTCAGTACAAGCAGTAGCGATAAATCCTGGTGCCACTGCCAGTGGTCCTGCAAGCTTCCCCAGCTATACAATTGTCACCACATTCAGAGGCACTAGTCTGACCTATGCTGGTTCCTTCCCTGTCCCGCTGGAGTTGGTGAGCTCCCATTAGCTCAGGTAGACTGTTTCAGTGGTGTCCCCATCATGGTCTTGACCTCTTAGCTCATATTCTCACTCCTCCCACTCTTCAACTGGACTTCAATAGCTCTATCCAGTGCTCCGATGCGGGTCTCTGACTCTGTTTACATCAGTTGCTGGATGAAGGTTCTATATTCACCAGAGTTCTTAATGACGACTTTTTATATTCAAGTTTCAATTCAGTGCACATTTATCACCGTGAATAACAGAGCAACTAATAGATGTATACATGTCTGTATGATATCCTGAGATTCCATGCGGTATATTCTCAGGGAAGTATTACTCAATCATACAGATGTCTATTTTTAAACATGATTAAAATAAGAGCTGATGACAGTATCTATACTAACTTATGTCCCATCAACAGAACATGGGTGCCCGCATCTTTATTATTGGGGATTTTTTGATGATGAGTTCTAGTATTTATGATGTTAATAATTTTCAAGAAAAATAGTTTGAGAACCTGGAAACATTTATTCATCTTGCTCCAACTTGCTAAAATATATTTTATGTTATCATTTTCCTTTGATTTTCCCTTCAAATGTCAACTCAGTTTACTTTATTGATTCACTTAAACAATAAAGTATTGAATCAGGACAGTAACACTTTTGTTTTCCAACCAAAAAGTGGTACTTTGTGTCTTCAGGATGCTGTGTTTAATAGTTTTCATTTAGAGAGATATCAAGAGTAGAATTAAATGGGTTAAGATGTAAATTTTTGCTTTATGTCAATGTGATTGGGTAAGCACACAGTGTACTGCATTTATTTTTTTTTGATCTTATGATATTTGAATTTAAAAAATTAGCATGCTGTGCCAATTCTCTGAGGAGATTAACTTAATGACTTTCTCATTAATGCTGGACCTAAGAAGCTAAAACATGTACCAGGCTCCATTTTATATCTTCTGAATTATTCCTCCCATATCCCACCCTGTTTACTATTAAGTATTAAACAGAACATTACAGACTTCACTTAGATAGGTCAATTTTAAAGTTGTATTATGTGAGGGAGAACGTTTACTTCATGTGATTGCATACTGAAATATGTGCACTATTTGTGAATGCATGGACGATGAGGCTTCAAATGAGGTGCTGGCGTAACGACTTGTTTTTCTTTAACATTCCTCCATTTAACAAGCTGACAGAATAAAAGAAGCTTTTAGTAGAGAAGCCACCAACTTCTGCAATGGCCAGGCACTTACTTTATCTGTCCAAACAAAATCAATTGATTTCTCTCTAGCAAGTCAGTAGCTGTGATGGGGTACCCATCATTACTTGATTTCTGAGATTGTACAAAAGTTCTAATCTAAGTTGCAATTTAAGAAAATCACCAGTTACTACTTTGGAGACCACCCATTTCAAATAGATAGACATGTAGTACCACATATATAATTTGAGTTTTAGTGGTGGTAAAGGTTATAGTATAGAGGATGTAATAATATAATACAGAACAAGAGAAATAGGTACTTTATATGCAGTTCACCAATCACTGTGCTTATACAAATTTCTTTTTATTGAAAATAGATTCTTGCCTCATGCAATAGATCCTGATTATAATTCCCTTTCCCCTACTCACCACAGTTACTTCCCACTTTGTCTCCCCTCTGATTCCACTCACTTTCTGTCTCTCCTTAGAAAAGAACAGACTACCAAGAGATAACAACAAAACATGACAAAATAAAATATAATAAAATGAAATAAAAGTTATCATATCAAAGTTGGACACAACAACACAACAGGAGAAAAAGAGTTTGAAGAATGGGCACGAGAGTCTGACAGTCACGAGTCCCATGAAATACTCAGTTACTAGACAATGCAAACACAGAAGACCTGGTGCAGGTCAAGGTATGCACTGTGCTTGATGCTCTATCTCTGTGAGCTCATATACACCTTGTTTAGTCGGTTCAGAGGAACTTGTTCTACTGATGTTCTCCATCCTCTCTGGCTCTATCCTTCTGCCTCTGCTTCTACTGAATTCCTTGAGCACTGAGGGAAGACATTTGTTGGCGACCTTCCATCTAGTCTCTCTCCACATAACGTCTGGGTGTGGGTCTTTACACCTGCTCCCATCTGATGCTGAAAGAAACCTCTCTGATGACAACAGGATAAGACCTTGATTCATGAGTATAGCAGAATATCATTAGAATTCATTTTATTAATACTTTAATTTAATTTTTTAGACTAGTATTTGGTTTTATCCTTGGTCTCTGGGCTATCTACTTTTGATTACTGGTTACACAAGCAGTGTCTGGCATGTGTCTCTTCTTGTGGAGTGGGCCTTAAGTTACATCACACAATGGTTGACTACTCCCAAATGTTCCATGACATTATTGTCCTAGCATATTGTGCAGGCAGGACGTACTTTAGGTCAAAGGTTTTGTGGCTTTGTTGTTTGCCATGTTCTCTTCTACTAGCCTGCAGAGGATCCTCCCACACTGGAGACTAGAACAGAGGTGAAGGCTCCATGGAGGTACCAGCTCCAGTTTTCCATGCTCCATCAGTTGTGTGGGTGTTGTCCTCGGCAATGGAGGCCCAGATGTCAGTCTGCAGAACACAACCCTTTGTTTTATCAACAACCTAGGTTGTTTGGGGATTTTCCTAGGACCTCCTTGACCAACAGCTCATTTGAATGTAAGAAAGTGCAGGCACTGGAAGCTTCACCTGTTGACAAGAGATGGCATATTGAGAAGACTTATCTCCCGTTATTAGAAGTCGTCATTTGGATCACCTTTATCTATTCTAGAAAGATTCCACTGCTCTAGGTTTTCACACTAACCCAAACTCTTTAAATTACAGCCATCTTTCTTTACACACTCTCTCTACCCCTTCTCCTCTGCCACCCGAGCCCCTGCTCCCTTTCCCACCTGCCACAAATCTGCTTATTAAATCTAATCTATTTCTCCTTCCATAAAGATTTATGCATCCTCATAGAAATTTCCTTTTACATAACCTCTCTGGGTCTTTGAACTGTAGCTTGATTATCACCTACTTAACAGCTAATGTCCACATGTAAGTGAATGCAGACTATATCTTTCTGGTTTGAGCTCCTTCATTTATGGTGATATTTTTCTAGTTCTATTGATTTGCCTGAAAATTTCATGATCTCATATTTTTAACGGCTGAGTAATACTCCATTGTGTAAATGCACCACATTTTTTTTTTATCCATGACTTTGGTCAGGATCTAAGTTGTTTTTAAGTTTTTGGCTATTATGAATAAAGCTGGAATGATTATGTGCTAATATCCTTGTGGTAGAATGGAGCACCCTGTGGATGTATACCAAAGAGTAATACAGCTAGGTCTTGAGGTAAATCGGTCTCAATTATCTGAGAAACTATCATTTTGTCATGTAGATTTCCATAGTGGCTGTAGAACTCTGAACTATGAACAGTGAAGGAGGTTCTCCTTGTACTACAACCTCTCCAGCACAAACTGTCACTTGTGTTATTGATCTTAGCAATTCTGACAGATGTAAGACCAAGTCTCAAAATAGTTTTAATTTGAATTTCACTGATGGCTAAGAATGCTGAACATTTTTTAAGTGTTTCTCAGCCATTTGAGATTTCTGTATAGAGAATTCTCTGTTTATATCTGTACCCCAATTTTATTTTTTATTTTTTTTGTTGATATTGTTTCTTGAGCACTTTATGTTTTAGATATTAGTCTATATAAGATGTGGAGTTTGTCAAAATGTTTTCCCATTAAGTAGCCTGTTACTTTGTCTGATTAATGGTGCCCCTTCCATTACAGAAGGTTTTCAGTTTCATGAGGCCCCATTTATTAATCAGTGATATTAGTGCTTACACTATTGATGTTCTGTTGTCAATGTGGTCCAGGCCGTTCTCTGTTTTCTTTTCTGTCATGTTTCATGTGTCTCATTTTATGTTGAGGCCTATCATCCATTTTATGTTGAGGCCTATCATCCACTTGGACCAGAGGCTTTTTCCGAATTATAAATATGGATCTATCTGCATCCTTCTACATGCAGGCATATAGTTAGACCAGCATCATTTTTGAAGATGTTGTCTTTTTTGAAGTTGCTGTATTCCCAATTTATGAAAATTCAGGTGTTCATACATGTGTGGATTTATGTCTGATTCTTCAGTTCAATTCCATTGATCAAGTATCCCTTTTGATGCCAAGACCATGCCATTTTTTTATTACTATAGTTCCATAGTACAACTGGACATAAGGGATTGTGAGACCTCTCTTATTTGTTCTGGACTGTTTTAGTTAACCATAAATTTCTCTTTTCATGCATGAAGTTGTGAGTGTTCTTTCAAGGTCAGTAATATAGTAGGTTTTCATTTTGATGTATGCATTTGAAGTATGCAATGTATGCATTGAAGAACCCCAGGTCTATTTTGTTTATCCCAATATAATAATTCTTAGAGATTATAAGTATTCATACATACATTTGTGTCAGTGTATATTCAATAACCATAATTTTAACTTTAAAATATATTTTTCAGGTGTAAATGAAAACAATGGAGCAACAGAAAATAAATTTCAGACAAATAATCTCCCTATAAAAATACCTCCATAATTAGAAGGTATATTAGAATGATATGTACATCATTTACATTGAATATTTAACAGCTTTTTAAAAACTTATTGTGTACTAAAACTCATTGATGAATTGTTGTAAATATATTTATCTTCTTCATCCTTTGAGACTATAACAGTCATGATCTTAACATATCTCTGGCTTAAAACCACTTGTCATGTATCATAAAGATCACAAACGATTGGTGGCTAGATAAACCAGTCTACAAAGAGGCAGCTCTTCACACAGGTAACTCCAGGAATAAATTGTTTCCTTCTTAATTTAAGTAAAAGACATAAGGTCCTCTTTAAAACCAGTGCTGCTGCTTACAACCAGCTCATCTTTCATCAAGGTCACAGTTATGTGGACCACAGTGTGAAAGCTTCACTTTGCTAAACCAGGGAGAGAAGGTGTGCGTAGATGACAAGGGCTCCTAGAATACCCTTGTACAGGAGTCTAACTCAAGGGCCCAAAGAGTTACAATTAAAGATTTTCCACCCATGGGCCACGTGTGACTTTCCCCATCTCAATGTTCATGTTCACATTTTAGCAGCTAACCATCCAGAGTCACTTAATTTGGTAACAATTGTCTGGCTTTCCCAATGTGAAAATTTACCAGCAGCGACTAAGCAAGTTATTTTCGTTATTGTTGTTTAATGAGTAGTATCAAAGCATTTGGAATAACCATATGGTTATTACCAGATCATAAGTTTGCTGTGAAAATACAATGAGGTAAGTTAGATAATTTGCACACAAAATATCCAAAAAAATAGTGAAGGTACAT
Organism: Bramus lutescens; assembly: GCA_001685075.1. Lineage (NCBI taxonomy): Eukaryota > Metazoa > Chordata > Mammalia > Rodentia > Cricetidae > Bramus > Bramus lutescens. Next base: position 267,030 of record LOEQ01002455.1, on the reverse strand, counting down.
ATAAAATAATTACGTTAGTATATATTTTACAGAATAAAACATTACTTTTAACTTGTTTCTTATAAATTCTGACCCTAGTATAATCTTACTTCTGTCATCAAAATTTGGCCATGCTTAAATACTAGCCTATATTGTGACTTTTGTAACATTTCATATTTTATTATAATTGTTCAGCTACTAGAAGTATATAATAGTTTCCTTGAGAATAATGAAAAGTGCTGTTAACAGTTGAATAATTTTGACACCTAAATCACTGTTTGATAGATAGCTGACAAAGACTTCCATAAATGGATTTATCAATTAATTAACTACTATATTAAGTGTACACCATGATAACTTATGAATATGCCTCAGAGAATACATGAGAAAATATGTCAGATAATCTGTAGACAAAGACAAGTACACAAACATTTCCAATAGAAATCTGGGTAAAGCACCGTGCAATTGGAAGCCCAGAAAGAATAATAAATAACTCTTTTCAAGTAAAGCTTTCCAAAAAGGAATTTTGTCATTTATGAAATAAAGATGACCAAAAATTATGCAAATTAGTTGAAGAAATTATTTCTGGCTATTTGGTCATAAAGCTGTGGTGTATTTTATTAAGATTAAGATATGGTGTAAAGCTTAATGAGGATACTATTATGTACCAGATAATTTATCTGGACAAGAGAAGAAGGCAGTAGGATAGACCCTGAAAAGAAAATAGTGGTGAATGGATAAGCATTCAAGAAATGGAAAAAAAACATTGTACCCACTAAGGCTTGATTTAAACATATTAGCACGGTCCCTTCTCCCACCTTTTCTTTGCCTTTTTCTATTGTTTACATCCCTGTTTGTTTCATAGATTATTATTCATCTATTTTACATATATACTCAGTGATACTTATTCTAGGTATTTCTTAAGTATATAATAAAGAAGTATATTTTCATAAACACACCATGGAGGTGATAAATAAACTTCTTTATGAGTTTTCCATTTATGTTTCAAGTAGGGAGTGGTAATGTACTCAGGAGACAAGATATGGAGAAGAGGTGAATTATGTAAGTAAAATAGTTATCCTATTCCTATCTATACAGGATGATTTTTTTTTAAAACATCCTTACTTCCATCATCATTTTTTCTTGACTATTCAATGAAAATATCCACCACCTCTCTAGAATAATCCAGACAACTTTATAAATTGAATTCTGAATGAAATTTCAAAAAAGAAAGAAAATGCTTAAGCATATTTTATAAAGGATGTTACAGCTGGTAACACCAGCAATGCCTATTATGTAGTTATATGTGATTTCTGGAAATTTAATTTAGTTACCATGGAAACAGAAGGTTGTTTTATTCTCAAGCATCTAATCTTTAACCACCTACAATAATCTACAACTTTAAACTGTCCAAATTTCTGTACTTTATAGTTAAAATTATTTGCTAGACTAGGATCCGGAAGTAATTTACCTAATAATATATTTAGCAAGAATAGAATATCTTTTTCCATTACTTGACTGAAAATAGACCATTGTACATATAGTTTATCTATCCCAGAAAGGCTTTATTCTTTCACTTTTGATATTTTAAAATACTTTCATCAATTTTCCCTTTCCTCTCAAACTCTCTCTTATTCCCATCCTTGCTCTCTTTCAAATTCATGACCTTCTTTTCAATAATTGATGCCATATACTTACATGTATGTGCACATATACATATATAGAGATAGAATTATAGATATATATTTCAAGAATATCCTGCTCAATTACTATCTCCCTTGTCTGTATCTTTTCAGGACTGAGCATTTGGTAATCAATGACAAATGTCCAGAAAAACTTTTTAGCAGACACTTTTTCTTATGAATATAATAAAATAATAGCTATTATATAACCACAGAATCCTTGTGTTTCTAAGATATTGGAGGTATCATTTGTTTTTCAAGTAAGGAGTTAAATTAATGCATATTAGCATGTTATATTTAAGTATTTTTAAGCACTGAGCTATGCTACTCAGTTTCTGTGTGTCACCACAAACAATGGCAACTTTAGAAAAAGTCAAAGTTGTGAACAACCTGCCCAAGTATGTTATGGAAAATCAAGCTTAATATGGAACAGTTGTTTGATTTAACGGGCTAGAAATACCTGGCAATTAAAGGGTCAAATCTGAGTCTTTTGTTTTCTGGAAGGTTTTGCATCAATAATTATTTTATTTTATTAGTGTTTTGTGTATTTTGCCTGCATATATGTCTGCACACCATGTGAGTGCCTGGTGTTCTCAGAGGCATGAAGGAAGCAATCAGATTCCAGGAACTGAAATTACAGATGGTTCTAAGCATCTATATGGATACTGGAAAGACAAACCAACTTTGGTCCTCTGTAAGATATGCTAATGATTAATCAGTAAACTATCTTTCCAGGCTCCTTTATGTTATATTTGAATGTGTGTGTGTGTGTGTGTGTGTGTGTGTGTGTACGCGCGCCCGCGCACGCATATGGGTCCAGCATGTGGAGGACAACGTATTTAAGTTAGTTCTCTTCTTTCACTGTGCAGCTCCCAGGGATTGAACACAGGTCATCACAATTAACAACAGTGTCTTCACTTGCTAAATCATCTTCCTGTCCTTGCTGACCATACTATGTTTAAGAGGTCATTGCCATACTGGCCACAAAAGTGAAAATGATGCTATGGGGATTCCAAATCATCTCATGGAGAAAGCAGACACTGGCTATTAATAGAAGGAATACAACTAACTACCTGGCAAGCATTCTGTTCTACAAATCAGTTAACAGGACACATTGACATTCTCCCTCGGGCCCATCCAGCTGATGAACATTACAAACAAATTTTCTCCTCTGACACGTGCAACATATGGAGTGAAAGCTTAATTAAAGCAGAGACTGAACACTAACCAAGTAAGCGAAGGCGCGCAAAGAGGGCAAATGAAGGGGAGGGTGGGGCATGGAACTGAGTCAGAGCAGGGTGACTGCTTACAGGGTGGGAAATCCTGATCTCCTATCTGTCTCCCCGCTGGCCAAGCTTTCAGTTCCTGTCTAGTAAAAATCTTTCTGAAGTGGTCTTCCCCCCTCTTTCTTGTGCTGTGAGCATCTTATCTACTGCTGGAGGAGCAAATACAGCACTGGACATAGGAAAGAAGATGCCTTATCTTGGGGGGGGGTACATATTTTACTGCGAAAATTCTTACTTTAGCTATTATTTTGAGTGTATTTACATTTGAAAGATTATGTTGCCTGATATAGCATAAAATTAACCAATGTGTAATCAGCATTACACACTGCACGTAAGCATCATTCTTTGCATTTTATAAATAATGCATTGTGGAAGCAACGATGAGAGTGTGGAACCTCGTTATGCACAGATAATCACAGCCATAGAAAAGAAAGATGGTAGTGAAGAAATCTTAGTGTGGATGGAGGAAGGTAGACAAATTTGATTCATTTTAACAGGAGGAGCCAAAGGAATCTAGTGATGTTAGAAGTGAAGAGGCGAAGGCAGATAGAAAAGCTAGAGATAAGTCTAAGTGGTTCCTGGATACCTAGCCTAAGACTTGAGTAAATGCTAATACTGTATGGTTGGACAGTCAAGGATTAGTCAAAGATTTGGGGAAACTGAAGGAAGATTAAGTTACAGATGGAAAGTAGACCTCCAGCAAGAAGCATAAAATTCACCATTGTATGTACATGCATGTGTGGCCTAAAGGAACATATTTGGAAGCCATTTCCTTGAAAACTAGTAGAAGGGAAGTAAGAGAAAAGCAGAGGGTAACCCTAATACTTAGCAATCAATCAGCAAATGAGACCGAGGAAGCTGACACTATGAGGAATCTTAGATTACTCTGCATCCTCAAAACTAAGAAAGGATGTGACAAAATAAAGAATCACAAATTAGGCTACATTCTGGGAGCCCACAAGAAAGAAATTGAAAACGAGGTTACCACATATTTGGTCACCATGTATGTCTTTGTTGATCTTGAGAGGAGCAACGTGCTGAGTTATGGGAATTAAGTTGATTAAAGTATATTCTAAGGATAGACTGTGAGGTGAGACAGAATAGAGAGAGCACATGTCCTTCTTTCTAAAACATTAACAACAAGCATGTAGGGTGCTGATTTTTCTGTTTTGTGTAAAATCAGAGGCTAGAGCCTGCCTATGCACTAACAGGTAATGTTCCAACCCCAAAGGTCACAATTCCAAAGAGCTGCTCAAACAGACCTAAGAGATGAAGAGAACAGTAGGCCATCAGTGGAAGAATAAAGCATACAAAGTAAGAATGAGGCATATAGGTCCTGGTGGAGGCAAGACTCGACGTCTTTCCTAAGTCTGAGGAAAGAGGAAATATGAGAAAGACAAGTGTAACAAGAACAGAAAATTTCGAAAGTCAGAGAGGGCTGTGGGACTTGTTGTTTTGTGAATTTTGCGTTTGCTTCGGGAATCAACCTGGGAAGCAGGGTGGTGTTTAGTTCCACAGGAAAAATTTAGGCACAGTCTCAACACCCTTCTTCAAACAGGCACCAGACCCCTGACTCTAGTCACTGGCCTTGTTTAAGTGTAACCACTGTTAATGAGCAAAACACGCAGGGCTAGTCTTTAGAACGAGAACAAGGGGCAAAGCAGAGGAAACTAAAAAGGCCTTAGTTTGACATGGAAAAGAATTTCTGGATGGCAATGATAGGTAAGACTAGTTTTAATGGCTATGCATTAAAGGGGGAGAGAAAATTGCTTATTTCTTGAGACAATCCACACATGTTTAGGAAATGCTGTCTAAATTCAGGGAGACATATTTTGGAGATAAGACTTCAGAAAGGTCTGTATAAGACTCTTAAACCCCACTTCCAGATACCTAGATTCTACATCACCGTGGATATGAAGATATTCCTCAGCAGACAGTAGGAGGAGGACTGATAATATTAACAACCAGAATTTGCACCTGAAGGGAATTGTGTAAAGAATATATGTTTATAAATTATGACATTCTTTATAAAGAATGTTTGTTTCCTACTTACTACCCAGAATTGACAAAGTGATGCTATAATATTTTATGGCAGTTAATGTTATCCCTATTATGTGAATAACAAAATGAGACTTTTATTCAAGTTTAGAAACCCATAGCGGAAAACTCAGGCCCATAATTTTTTGTCCTTGATTGAATGCAGATCTTTAATTTTGTTCATTCTGTTTTGAAGTGATCAGACCCTGTAGAAAGAAGAATTGAAAGGCCTGTATTTCTCACTTCTTTTTAAATTTTGGAATGTTAGTTTTTGATTATTAGGGGTGAACCAAATTCTCTCCAAAAAAATTCCTCCTATAATTAATGGTTGATTATTCTAATTACTAAGAGAGGCTTTAAAACAATAAAATGCAACTTAATATTTATACAAATATTGAACAAAATTATCCTGAAATATGGGCAATAAATACTTTATTCTCTAACACCAAATTCAATAAACTTACTCTGCTTCCTTTTTTTTGTCTTAAAATAGAATCTAAGTAGCCGTATTAATTTTCATGAAAAAGTCACATAATGTATAATTAGTATTATTCATTTAAACAGTCCCATTTGTATCTGAAGTTTCTTAAGCAATTTTGGTTGTAACTTCAAGTCCATTGATTTTTTTCTCCCTCTGAGAAAACTCTTACAAAGCAAAAATGATTCATCTTCTCACTGTGGAAATATTTCCATATTCAAGATGCACTGCCACAGAGCAGTGAGAAAATCAATGGAGCAAGTCTTATTGGGGGAATCTCACAATAAAAAACTTTACTCACCTTAACGATATGTTAGTTGCAGTCATTAAAACAAGGCTTTCTCATAAGAGTACTATAACTCACTTCGACTGATAACTGCTCTCTACAACAGAACGCCTTTTCTGCTACTTTTTCACTTACATATCAACCACAGTTCCCCCTCCCCTCGTCCTCCCACCCCCTTTCACCCTTGCTCCCCACCCAATCACCCATGCTACTCCTCAGAAAGGGTAAGGCCTCCCTTGGCAATCAACAAAGTCTGGTGTAGCAGGTTGAGGCAGTACCAATCTCCTCTCTCCTGTATTAAGGCTGAGCAAGGTTTCCTTCCATAAAGAATGGACTCCAAAAAGCCTGTTGATGTAGTAGAGATTAATCCTGGACCCACTGCCAGTGGCCCCACAGACTGCCCAGGCCATAAAACTGCCACCTACATTTGGAGGGCCTAGTTCAATACTGTGCAGGTTCCCCACTGTCAAGCCAGAGTCAGGGAGCTCCCCCTAGCTCAGGTCAACTGTATCTGTGATTTTGCCCCGTCATGATCCTGACCCTTTTGCTTATATAATCAATACCTCCTCCGGCTCTTTAATGGGGCTCCTGGAGATAGGCTTAGCGCTTTGCAGTGGATCTCTGCATTGGCTTTCATCAGTTGCTGGATGAAGGTTATGCAATAACAACTAGAGCAGTCACCAATCTGATTACAGGAGGCGGCCAGATAAGGTGTCCTCTCCACTAATGCTTGCAGTCTCAGCTGGGTCATTCTTGTGGATGTTGGGGAATTTCCCTACCACCAGGTTTCTTCCTGACCCCTTAATGGCTCCCTCTCTCAAGATATCACTTTCCTTGCTCTCTGTCTCTGTCCCTCCCCCAAATCAACCACCCCATTCCCTCAAGTTCTCCTTGCCCTCCCCTTTACCCCCACTTCACTCCCCCAACCATGATCCCAATTTACTCAGGAGATCTTATCTGTTTCTCCTTCCCAGGGGATTCCATGCATGTCTCTCTTAGGATCCTTGTTACCTAGCTTCTCAGGGTTGAGGATTTTAGCCTGGTTATTCTTTTCTTTACATATAATATCTAACTTGAGTGAGTATATACTGTGTTAGTCTTTCTGGGTCTGGGTTACCTCTCTCAGGATTTCTTTTTTTTAGTTCTTTTCCTTCTTCTGCATATTTTATGATGTCATCACTTTCACAATTGAGTAATATTCCAATGTACCACATTTTCTTTATCCATTCGTTGTTTCAGGGGCATTTAGGTTGTTTCCAGGTCCTGGATGTTATGAATAATCTTAATATGAACACAGTTGAGAAAATGTCCTTGTGGTATGCTTTGGATACATACTCAAGAGTGATATGTCTAGGTCTTGGGTAGATTGATTCACAATTTTCTGAGAAACTCCCATACTGCTTTCCAATAGATATACAAGTTTGCACTCCCAAGAGCAATAGAAAAATGTTCCCCTTACTCCACATCTTCTCCAGGATAAGCTTTGTAAGAATCAATGCCATTCCAGTTACTTCAAAAACATAGATTGTATCACTAAATACAGTATGGCCATGTGGGAGAAGAGGATGGATATAAAAATAAGTAAATGAGTTTGAGTAATATGAATAGTATGTGTACTTTTATTTGGCTGTTCATAAAAATATACTAAGAACAACATGATATCCATTATTAGGCAAAAGACACATTGGATAGATGTGGCAGCCTAATAGTACAACCATTTCCAATATCTTCCATTTTCCCAGATCCATGCAAATGTAAGGACACTGGCATTTAAGATCTGTGTAAAACACAATTGGAATATCATTTCTATCAGTTGTGGCTGATTATGGAGCCGCTTAGAGATCTTTATACGGTTTCAGAGTTATAGGCTCCTTTATCTAAAACTCAAGATAAATACTGAATATTAGTTAGGGAACCTAATGATCAACAGTAGACTTTTAAGGTGAATCAGATGCATTCATAAGCATACATCATGATAAATCTAATATTAAGAGGAAGAAAGAATATACATTCCTAATGTCAGAACAAAATTAGCCTCAAATTCTCTTGCAGAACTTTATTACTCCTGTTTGCATATAAAGCCCCCCCCACCCAGGAAACTTTGGAGATTTTGTTTTTCTATTTACCTCAATACCATAAAAAACTAACTACATATAGTCTTAAAGAATATGCATATTTCTTTAAGACATTCCACAAATAATACATATGTATATATATATATATGTGTATATATATATGTATATACTTATTAATATATTTTAGTCTGCCTCAAATTAAAAAGATAGCAATATTCTCTTTTTCCTGCTCAAAACTAATTTTTGCTTCCTTGGTTCATTTAAGTGAGAAGCAGTGGTGCATTAATGAGAATTTATATCCCAAGCCCTCTAGGTTCACGGGATTTTCAGCATGAGAAATGGCAGAGAATGAGATGTGGAAAGACTTGAGAAAATTGTACAAATATAGCATATAAGGGAAAAGATCTTCAAAGAAAAAATCTGGAAAACCCCTGAGCAAATCCAAATAAAACCATCTTTTACCATTGACAAAGGCCATGGGAACTGCACAGCTTTCAGAGTAAATATGAATAGCACATTACAATACAAAATGCTTAGCCTTGCATGGAGATTTAAGAAGTTAATTGACATGCAGCCTGTGAAGTTGTAGGTAAAGTTACAGATAATGAAATATGAATGGAAAATAGAAGACAATGAAAATGAGACAAGAATCCATGCTTTAAAAATAAGCAGGGAAGCCCAGGCTGAGTCAGCCCATCTCTGTAAATCAAGGCCATTTGGATGCAAAAAAACAAAGTCTTTATTTAAGGACTTCTTTTTCGACTTATTTGTTGTTATGTAAACTTTGTTATAAAAAGACATTGTAAGTATAAGCCAAAATTAATAAAACAAAATGACTACAATTTAAAAATTTTATGTAACTTACATTTTTATTTCTATGCTTTATTATTTTTAATTAACTATATATTTTTATTTTTTAGAATAATAATGTAATTACATCATTTTCCCCTTCATTTTTCTCTATCAAACCCCTCCTATGTACTCTATTTCAAATTCATGGCTTTCTTTCTTTACTTTGATATGTATGTGACTGTGTATGTGTTTATTTCTAAATGTATAAATACAAGCTGCTTAGTGCTGTGAAATATTACTTTAGGCAAAAAAAAACCGTGTTACATAGGTTTAAGGTGCATTTGTTTAATTAGGTAACAATGTGTTACTGTTTCACCTTGCCGGCCTAAGGCACCAGGTTGTTCTAATAAAAAGTTGAAAGGCCGATAGCTAGGCAGCAGAGGAGAGGCATGGGAGCAGGCAGAGAGAATAAGCAGGAAGAGGAATAAGGGAAGGATGAGAGGAGAGAACGAGGGAAAAAGAAAAGGAGGTGGCTGGTGCCAGGCAGCCAGGAAGCTGCCAGTCAGTCAGACACTGAGTAAGATTCACAGAATGAAATAAAGGCTAAAAAAAAAACCTGAGGCAAACCATAGGTGAAGAGAAACAGGTTAAATTAAGTTATAAGAGCTGGTGTAACAAGCATAAGCTCAGACCGAGCATTCACAACTAAAATTAAATCTCCATGTCTTTATTTGGTATCTGGTTGGTGGCCCAAAAGGAAGCTTGCTGCAACTTCGGACATGAAATTCTGCTTGTATGTGTATGTTTTCAGGGCAGGCCATTTGCTATTGTATAATCAATTTGTGTGTTCTTCCCAGGGGAAGAGATATATCTCATGCTCTGCGTTCCTTAGTTGCCTGTAGATTCTCATCTAAAGTTGAGGCCTCTTGAGGTTCCCCCTCCCATATAGAATATCTATTGCTCTCATCCTTATTAATGTCAGTTTTAGGCATCCATGTTGGTGAGACAACACGATGTAGTTTTTCCGAAATTTCTAGGAGACTAACTTTCACTGCTAACTTCCTGTTCTGTTTCGTACTGTTTCTCAGCTCCCTTTCCATAATAATTTCTGAGCCTTAATTGCAGGAATTGTGCTGAAGATGTGTACGTTTGGATTGGTTGTGGTTTACTGTAATCATTTGTCAACTGTTGCAAAGAGAATTTCCCTTGACAAGTGTGGACTAATAATCTCTACTGGTATAACATCGGATGTTTACAATATAGTTAAGGATTGTGCTGGTTTAATAAAGTAGCAGCTGTAGCTTCTCCTCCAGGATCTGAGACGTCACCTCAGAAGGCTGACTAGTTTTACTGCACCATGAATTCCTAAGTTCAGTAGATCGTAAGTCCAATCAGAGAGTGGTTGGTTACTGACAAATCATGTTTGCCACTACTGTACCATGAGAGTTACGGTGCTAGTGTGGTCCATAGGCTTCAAGGCTGGGCATCATGGTTTCCCTCCCCGCTTTGGAAACTTTTATATAATTAGTGAAGCAGAAACTGTGGAGCTTCTCAGTTGATTTTGTACCTTCACCACCAAATATATTTTCATGCACTCAGCCTCCAGTAAACCCAAAATATCCATGACTGAGTTATAACTAGAGAACAGTTTACTTTGTGTCCTCCTTTATCACCTGTGCTCAATAATGCAGTCATTAGAACCGCATCCCATAATTTTTAGTCTTGTTCTCTTTTCTACATTCAAATCATACATACATTTACATATGTACATATATTGTTTCTTGGATATTCCATGTGAAGGAGACCGTATATTTCTGGTGATAGTGTGTGAAATCACTTAATGTCATGTATTCTCAGTCTATCCATTTTACTGCAAACTTTGTGAGAGTATTTTTCTTTAGAGATGGGTAAATATATAAGCAAATTCTCATTTCATACATCTGTTGCTAGTTATACGTTTATTACAGTTCTTAGCTAGCTAATAAAACAGCAATAAACATGGGATGCAAATATCTCTGTGGTCATATGTGGAACTCTTGGGGTATATTCCAGGAGTGAAATAAGGGGTTCATATAGCAGTTCTGTTATTATTTGTTTAAAAAAACTAATGAAATTAATTTGCTAAATGGCTGGGTTATTTTGTACCTTCCTAACACTGAATAAAATTATCCTTCTCTAAGTATCATTCAACATTTGTCATATACTGATGATAGCCCTTCTGATTGAGGCATGGTGATACTGTAATGCTTAATTTGTATTTTCCTAATGGACAGGGATACTCCATACTTTTTGAAACAGTTATTATAGCCATTGTGATTCCTTTTGTCCTCTAGTGGCTGTTCAGTTTATTTTCCCATTTGATGATTGATAAATTTATTGCCTTTGTATTTAATATCTGTATTTTTTTCATAATTCCTGTCAGTTAGCGCCCTATCTTATGTGTATCTGTTAAATATTTTTCTCACACTTTATGGACTCTTTGTTGGTTCTGCTGTTCATCTCTTTTGCTATATATAAAGTTTAATTTTCATGTGTTCCCAATCTTGATATTATTCCATGATACTGTTGTATTATTTAGCTGGTTTTTCTACTCCAGTAATTTGAGAGGCATCCCCTTGTGAGTGTGTATGTGTGTTTGTTTCTAGAAGTTCAGTGTTTTTAGTTTATAACTGAGTCATTTGATCCACCTTGAAATGATTTTTGTGTAAGAGAAAATACAAGAATCTGGATACGAGGAAGAAATCCAGTACTAACAGCATCATTTGTTAAAAAGGATATCTTTTCTTGAAAAATTGTATCATCTACCCCTTTGTCAAAATTCAAGTAGAAATAGCTTTGTCCTTTTATTTTCAGATTTGTTATTCTAATCAATCGGTCTGTCTATTTTACTGCCAATACCAACTTGCCTTGATGACTGTAGTTGTTTGGCACAATTTTTTTGGTTGGATATTTTAATACCACCAAAAGTAACCCTACTCATAGAATTATTTGACAACACTCTTTTGTAATTCCAAGTCATTGATGTATTTTTGTTAAGCCTACGAAATACATTCTAGGAATTTTGATGGGTAATTCACCAAATCTGTAAAGTAAATTTTATAACATATCCAAATAACACTAAATGGACTCAGAGGCTATCTATCTATCTATCTATCTATCTATCTATCTATCTATCTATCTATCATCNNNNTATCTATCTATCATCTGTCTGTCTGTCTGTCTGTCTATCTATCCATCCATCCATTAACCATCTATCTACCTTCCTACCTATGTATATATGTATGTATATATGAATGTATGTATCCATCTATCTATCTACCTATCTATCTATCATCTATCTATCTATCCACTATCATTTATCATCTACCTCTCATCTGTTTATCTATCTATTATATCATTTTATATTATCTAAATATCTCAATAATAATTAAAGAAGAAAAGGCCATTAACTAGAGAGAAAATTTGAGGCCAGAAAGGGTCAGGTAATGAACAAGGGGTGGGGAAATGATGTAAATATAGTTTTCATATATGTAATTTTTAAAAATAAAACAAAACAATAAAAACCAAGAGGCAAACAAAATATTAGATCAATTTAGATGCATATACTACAAAGGTATGAGTAAATAAAGTTTAATCAAAGCAAAAATCAGTCAACATCCCAATATATCAATGAGGGACACTGAAAAGGTGCATAATTTAATATTAAGAAAGATGTATCTTTATGATTTTTATGATTCATGCTGATTTGCTAAAACAATCAATTATGCATTCTTGCATGGCTCCAGAAATTGACCTTACTGGGGCAATTCGTAAATAAAGAATAGACATACACAGGAATAAACACGATATCAGCTGGGGAACTGACTCAGAAGATAGAATACTTGTTCTTCTAGAGGATCAGGGTTCAATTCCTAGTACATCACAACTGTCTATAACTCCAGTTCCAGGGAATATGATTACTTATCCTGACCTCTTTAAGTAACAAGCATGCCTGTGGTGCACAGACATGCATACAATCAAAATATATCATAAATAGAAATTTTTAATTAAATTTTTTCCAAAAATCAAATATTTTCTAGCCTTTGGACAGATAAGGTTAAGATTAGGAGTAAGTTATGATGTAGCAACCATTAATATATATTATAAGTACTCCTTCTATATAAATGCTTGCTTTAGCCTTTTTAATTTTATTAATTGATTTAAAGGAAGCACGTTATGGCATGAATAAGGAAGTCAATGGGTAACTTTGGAGGTTGATTCTCTTTCAGTCATTAGATGCTGAAACCACACTTAGGTCTTCAGTCTTTGGGGAGAGTTGTGCCCTCACTACAGAACTGTGTCTCCAGCACTTCTTCCACATTTTGCTGTATACTTATTATACACACTAAATTTATTTGGATTTATTTTTAAAGACTCCATCACAGTTCTTCTTATATTTGTATTCTTTAGCATTTTGTTCTTTATACTGCTACTGTGATAAAGCCTCCACAACAACATTTTCTAAGAGGCCATTGATGCATGAAGAAACATTGTTTGATTTTACAGTAAACCAAGACATTAATACATTGATTTTTTTAATAGATTTTATGACCTTCTCAAAACACCCAGTAAATTGTTATGCCATGTTAAACTTGTTCGAAATCTTTTCTCATACATTATATGTCCAAATTATTTTACATGAAATCAGTGATAAAGCTATCTCAAAATTAAAATGAAATTTTGACGACAAAGGATATATTTATTTTTTCTCATCTTTAGTTTTAGTAAAACTATATCATTGACAATTATATACCATGCTTTTGTTTTTTGCAAATGTGTGTATAATTTTTGTATTATTAATTCAAAGATCTTTTCCTATTTTCACGGTTTAGTATTACAATTATTCACAAGAGAAACTTAAAAGCTTTTTTCTGTTGTCTATTAATTTATTTAACAGTAATATATGGCCTTCAAAATTCTTTTTTAATTTGCCAATAAAATAACCTTATTTTGATACCTTCTTTGTGGAGGTAATATTTTGTGAACATTAAACATATCATTTTTATTGTCAAGTTGTTCTATCACGTTAAATGCTCTGAAGTTATATGTTGTATTAAAATGTCCACTTTGTCAACTATTCTAATCACAAGTGTAATTTTCTTGGATTTAAGCCTTTAACTGGAAATTCAGCAGGCTGATGAATCATCTACTTAAATACAAAGATATCTGGTTGATGACACTAGATGTGTCTCTCAACTAGTTAGCACTACAGAAGAGAATTTTATCAATGTGCTTTCATTATCCCGGAATATAAGAGTTATACTCAAAGTTTTTATGAAGTAGATAATTTCTTTATTATGAATTTCAATCATTTTTACAACTTTCTCCTCTTTTCTGTGCCATTGTATCAGTATATAAAGGATCTGATAGACTGGGAACACATAATCCAATTTCTGACTTAAACAGAAATTGTCTAAATGTTCTTGCAACTAACAGTTTCATTCAAATGATGCCATTTATTGATTGCTACTAACACAAAAATTGTTCGATTAAGCTAACTGACTTTCACGTTGCCAAAAATATTTGATGCTTCCTTCCTACAAAGGTTCAGAGCAACAATCTCCAAGCTTATGATCACGAATGGCAAGAGGAACATGTCTGATCAAGTAAATGTCAGAATTGATATCAAATGTCCCGGACTACCATTCTCAAAGACATTTACATGGCATTTCCAAAGCTAGGAAATAAGTTCGTCTTTTCTTTTCTAATTAAGAACCAACTTGTGCTCACTGCGCCCAGGGAACCGGCATTGCGTCCACAGCCGAAGCCTCTCCTCTCTCTCAGCTTTCTTTCCTGGCCTCCAAACGGCGGAAACATTTCAGTTAAGTCTTCATTGTTTGATTTGGGCCAAAATTAGCACTCTGCTTCTTATACTAAATTTATTCATGCATTTTACGGTGTCTATTGGCTTTACTACCTAGGTGATCAGTCGGATGTAGAGAAATGTAAAAGAAATTAGAAAGTGGGAATTATCTCTGCCCAGCTTCAGCAGTTCTAATGCATTATATGAAGTTTGGGGGGGATTCTGGTTAATACGATTTTACAATGTTAGAAGAGCCCAATTCCCAGAAAAAATATTTAATAATTTATTTTCAATTGAGATAAGTAGTTCTTGTTAAATACAGTTTCTAATTTTTACAGGTGTTTTAATATTAAAGAAATACAGCACCATTAGCATGTCCCCTACTTATGTGATTAAACTTAATAAAAATATGAAATTTTATGAACTATTTCATTAGGTAGCAGTCTTTATAAATCCACTAAGAAGAGAGTTTGCTATTGAAAACATCCATAAAATGACGATTCTCACCTCTAAAGTAGTTTAAGATATGTTTCAAAAAGTATTGTTTGTTTTGCTCCAGGAGTTGAATACCCTTTCGTCTTTCTTCTAGAGCTAATGTGAGAGATATTATGTAGTAAGTTTATCTTTCTCTTTGCTAATCTAGAAACATGTGATTAATAAAGGGAGACTGTATCTTTCTCATGTGGAAGCTACTTTCCCAAATTTATTTGCATGACTAAAACATGAATACTTGTCATGAGCCTCACTTAAACCAAAAATTATTTGGCCTCTTTCACAAGCTTCGTGCTACCATTGTTCCGGCAGGTTCTGCAGTCAGGACAGATTGTAGGTTGAGGATTTTGTGTCTGGGTTGCTGTCTAAGTTTCTCCTTGTGTATCCTGGAGAGTACCTTCTAGCCCCAAAGGGGCTTGAACACAGAGGTAAAGGCTCCATGTGGGCACTAGCTTGACCTCTCTCAGCTCAATGAGCAGTGTGGTTGCTGACTTTGGCAATGGGGCCCCACTGTCAGTTCTCAGAGAGTGGATTTCTGTCCTAGCCTTAGCCAGGGCTGTTCAGGGATCCCCACAAGACACCCTCTGCCAACAACTCAACGAAATGCAACCCAGTCCCACCACTGAAAAGCTTGCCTAGCTACAAAAGATTGCCAGTTAGGTTCATTTTCTGCGTTTTTAGGAGTTTCACTAGGGTCACCCTCATAGATTCCAGGAAGTTTCCACTGTGCAAGGTTCCTACACCATTCCCCCAGGGTTCCCCATTTAAAGTTGTCTCTTCGAGTATTTTCTCCCTCCACGCCTGGTCCTTCTTGCGCCTGTCCCTCTGACTGTCAGTCCACCCACAAAACTTATTCTACTTTCCCTCCCCAGGGAAGTCTTTATTTTCCTCTGCTCTTTACCTAACCTCCCTAGATCTGTTGACTGTAGATTGGTTATCATTAACAGTTAATATCCATTTATAAGAGGATATATACTGCATTTGATTTTCTGGGTATGAGTTACCTCACTCAGGTACGATTTTTTTTCTAATCTATCCATTTGCCTGCAAATTGCATGATGTCACTTTGAAAAAACTGAGTAATACCCCCATTGTGTAAATGTAACACATTTTCTTTAGCCACTCTTCAGTTGAGGGACATCTAGGCTATTTCTAGTTCTGGTTATTATGAATAAAGCCACAAGGAATATAGTTGAACCAGTGTACTCATGGTAGGAAGCAGTGACTTTGAGTTTATGCCCAAGAATGATATAGCTGGATCTTAAGAAAGAGGAATTCCTAATTTTCTGAGGAATCATCATACTGATTTCCACGCATAACTCTGCACTCCAACCAGCAACGAAGGAGTGCATGCTTTGCTCAACAACCTTGCCAGCAGAGCTAACATTGTGGTATTATTCTCAATGTGTAAGATGGAGTTTCAAGTTTCGTTTGCATTTTTCTGATGACTAAGTATGTTGACTATTATATTCCTCAACCGTTTGAGATTCTTCCATTGAGAATTCTCTGTTTAGATCTATACCTCATTGTAACTGGATTATCTGTTTTAATATAATTTTCTGAGTTCTTTATATATTTTGGATATTATATCTCTATCACATCTGCAGTTGGTGGAAATCTTTAGGCTGCCTCATTGTCCAGTTGACAGTATTGTTTAATTGCAGAAGTGTTTAAGTTTCATGAGGTCTCATTTACTTATTGATTTTAGTGCCTGAATTATTGGTGATCTATTCAGAAAAGGGGTCTCCTATAACAATAAAAGTCAAGGATTTTCCCTATTTTCTCTTCTGTGAGGTTCAGTGTGCCTAGTTTTCTGTTGAGGTCTATGATCCACTAAAACTTGAGTTTATTGCAGGATGAAAAATATTGCAATATTTGATTTCTTCATGGAAAAAATCCTTTTAAACCTGCACCATTTGTTGAAGATACTTTCTTTTATTTAAGCTGTATTTCTAGCTTCTTTATCAAAATTCAGGTATCCACAGGTGTGTGGATTTATGTTTTGGCCTCAGTTTGATTACATTTATCAATGTCTCTCTTTTTGTGCCAATATCATGCAGATTTTATCACTCCAGTTCTGTAGTGAAATGTGAAATGAAGAATGATTTGATTATCCCAAGTTCTTATATTGTTGAGGATTGCTTTAGCTATCCTAAAATTGTTTTTGTTTTTACATATGAAGTTGAGAATTGTTCTTTCAAGGTCTGTAAAGAATTGTGTTGTGATTTTGATGGGGATTGCATGAATCTGCACACTGCTTTTGGTAATATAGCTGTTTTCACATATTAATCCTACAGATCCATCACTAAGATCTTTTCATCTTCTGATATCTTCTTAAGTTTCTTACTTGAAAGACTTTTTTAATACACATCTTTCACTTGCCTGGTTAGAGTTACCCTCAATATATTTTCTAATGTTTAAGGATATTCTAAAAAGTGTTGTTTCCATGAAATATTTTTCAATCTGATTTTCAATTGCATATAGAAGGCCTAATGATCTTTTTGATGTATTTTTAGATTCTGTCTGCAATATTTTACTTGAGTATGTCTGCATCAATGTTCATAAGAGAAATTTGTAGATTCTTTTTCTTCACTGAATCTTTGTTTGTTTTGGTTATCAAGGTGACTGTGGCCTCATAAAATGAATTGGGCAATATTCATTCTCTTTCTGCATGGTGGAATATCTTGTGGAGTATTTGCATTAACTCTTTTAAAGTCTGGTGGAATTCTGTGCTAAAACTATCTGGTTCTTGGTTGTGCATACTTCAAATTTTTCTAGAGCTTTCAGGTATGCTGTTAAGTGGTTAGTATCCAATATCTTCAATTATTTTATGTAGGCAGTTAATGCTATGAACTTTACTCTCACCATCAAGACTTGCATTGTGTCCTATAGATCACATTAGGCTATACATTAATTTTCATTGAATTCTTAGAAGTTCTTAATTTCTTTCTTTATTTCTTCCTTTATCTAGTAGTCATTAAGTAGAGAACTGTGTAGTTTCTATGAGTCAAAGACTTTCTGTTGTATCTACTGTTGAAATCCAGTTTTAATCTGTGGTGATCTGATATGATGCAGGGAGTATCTGTCTAATGATATTTGCTTTGTGTCTAAGTATGTGGTCAATGTGGAGAATGTTAAATGAGATGTTGAGAAGAACATATATTATTTTGTTAATACATTATTTTTATTATTATATATCAGATATTATTTTATATGTCAATATTAACTGTTTTCCATAATATGTTAAGAGTATAATGAACTTTGAAATATGTATTTCAATCTCAATTTTATAGGTTAATTAAACTGAAGTTTAAAGGAACTACAAACTTAAAGATGCATGAGTAGTTCAGATGTGGTTCATATTAAGTTCCCTTTAAAATGTTCCTTTGATGTTTCTCATTCAACATAATTTCCCAGTAAACTTACAAAGAAAAAAAAATCATCACAAAAGCAGAAAGCAAATATTTTTATTAAATATTCTAATGTACCACATTCACTTCATAGTCTTTCCTCACACTAGTACAAATTTCTAGTTTCTAAATGAATATAATTACAAAATTCAGTTATGTTTGAAAGTTTAACTTCAAACCAGGTATTGTGGCTCCTACTTGTAAATCTAATAATAGGTTGGCACAGTAAGATTGTCAATAGTTCCAGGTAAGATAAGCTAATATAGTGAGTCCAGGAAAACCTAAGCTACAGTGGAATGCTCAGGAAGTTGAAGGCAGGAGGAACAGAAAGTCAAGGCCAGTCTAGCTTATGTGAGGTCCTATACTAACCATCCTCGCCCCAAATGTACCAATAAATCTTTAATAAATTTAAATATATATGTATTTTAAAATCTTAACTTAAAATATATATTAAAAGATCATGCATATACAGTATTAATTTTTATCACAATCTATGTTTACTAGCCATGTAGTGAATTCAACATGATAAATACACAATATTTAGTAAATACAATATTAATGATTTGCCTTTTGATCATCACCAAAAGCATCTAGGAAATGTGCATAGTAAGACAAAATTAAATTTAATTAAAGCAAATTTTACTTTTATCAGAAATCATTTAACATTCTAAGTTACTCCTTCATCTGATAAAATATTATCATTTAACAACAATTAACACACTTATAGCAGACTTAAATATTCTACCAAAGCAATAAATTTCTACAGATTATCTCCTAATAAAAAGTTAGAGATTATATTCCCTTTGAAATAGATTAATTAATATAGACAATTTTATTTATTAATTCACTTACCAAATTATTTTGAGTTCCTACAAAAGAAAAACATATAGGCAATATATTGGTAAACAAAGGCTAATGTTAAACTGTGTCTACCTTCTAATGCTTATATGTTTTGGAAGGTAAATTAATAGAATTAGCAAGTAAAATCATGATTTGAGAATATAAATTACCATAAAAGTTTATATTTAATACCAAATACCTTGCAGATTCTCTTGCACCTGGTATAGTTTATCCAAAAATTGAAAGTACGTAAAGATTCAGGAAATCAAAAAATGCTTTGTAAAATACTTTCCAATTTATTAAAACTTGCTGATCCTTATTTCTTTTAACAGAAATAGTTTTAAAGGTTTCTTCAAATATTTAAAGAGCATAGTCCTGTAAGAGCCTTTGCAAAACAAACAAAAAAGGTACTTGAGCAATTTTTGCTGTATTTTCAAGAAACTCATAAATATAAATTAAACTTTTCTCTAATATTTTCACCTGTATAATGTGAATGGAACACATCATATCCCTCGGGCATACATAATTCCGCATAAAATTCAGGATTTGAATCCAATCATGCCAGGGCTACATAGTAAATAAACTAACGCTGTGACTCCTCATTTTGTTCATTCTGTTGTGTACAATTTTTGTTTTTGAAATAAGTCTGATGTTAAGATACGATTTTGTTGGCATTATTCCCCATGTTTCCATTATAAAATAATATGATATTGATGCCACCACAAAAATACAAAAATCTAATATACAAAATAACAGCAGGGATATTTCCCAGTGTTATTTCTTCCCATCAAATATTTCACTGCGGTTATCTGAACAGTCTAATAATGCACTTACACACAGTGGCAAACACGACAGGCACCCTAATACATCCTGAGGTTAATGTCAAGATGTAGAATTTGGAAAAATTTTCTGGTGATGAATTCCTAGGCCTAGACTGAGAGGCAGGAAAAAAAAACGTAAGACTGTATTTTCAGTAACCCTAATCTCATGAAGATTTTATTAGACATGAGAAGCTAAGTTGTAATCCTCTGTGACAAATGAGTTTAATCTGAGAAACTATTAGTCTGATTTAAGGGTCCATCTCTTATCTCATCCAAACTTGTATAAACTTTAGAAAAAAGTAATACATTTAATAGTTGCTGTTCCGTTGGTGTTCACCCAAAGCAGAAAATAATTTGATATATGTTTTCTGGATCTGCTATATAAGAGATAGAATAGAATTATTGATGTTTCATTTTCTTCTAAGGATAGATAATGTTTTTATCAGAAATTTAATGTATTTATGTTTCAAATCCCTGTGAATATAATTTATTCAGTGTTTTATAAAGTTATAGCAGCTTAAACATAACATGGAAAGACATATATGTCAAATTGTTGTAATACAGCTCTTAAAATGTTTAGTGAAAAAATTATGAGTTTGAGGTTTTAGCCTAGCAAGACGTTGTCCCTGAAAGAAAGGCAAGCAGACAGAAACCCTGAAAGAACAACTCTTTATAATCAATGAATTAGCAATTAATAGTGTAAATAAGAAATTTTCAAAAACTATATGAAAAGATTCAAAATTTACAGCTTTAGACTAGATTTTAGAGTGCAGAGTGAGATCAGATTGTCTGAGGGTAAAACATAATAATCCACAAATTAATGTTAGAATATGTAATAAATATATGATTTACATAGATGAAATCATGGATTTGAATAACTAATTTATAGCTATATTCAGTACCAGGTCAAAAGTAGAAGCCATAGATTCAACAACTCAATAAAGTCCAAGCAGGTTATATGAAAGGGAAGTAATTACTAAGTACATTGTAGTTAAACTCTTGATAACAAAAGGAAAAGAAAGGCTTAAACATCAGAAGGGAAATACATCCCAACAAACTGAGCAATGAACATTGAATACTCTATTTTTACTTAAACCAATGCAAGTCACTAGAATTACATTCTGAGGAATTTTTTTATTTGAAATTTCCACCTCCTCCCCTCCTCCTATTTCCCTCCCCCTCCCCCTCCTTCTCCAGTCCAAAGAGCAGTCAGGGTTNNNNCCAAAGAGCAGTCAGGGTTCCCTGCCCTGTGGGAAGTCCAAGGTCCTCCCCCTCCATCATCCACCTACCCCAGGATCCAGCAATTCCACTCCTGGGAATATACCCAAGTGACACCCTATCATACTACAAAAGCATTTGTTCGACTATGTTCATAGTTTACCACTTTTTAACTTCCTGGACAGTAGGGTTCCATAAATCCTCAAATCTCCCAGGCTATTGCTGTTCCTCCTGTTACCCCCTGGAATTTTTCTGTAAGACTATACTGTTGAAGTTATCACAAACTTTAGCCATAAAATTGGAGAAGACAAGCTGATACTGATCTGGAAGCTTCATCCTACTGTCTTTTGTAGTGTTTATGCACTCTGGTGGAAGAGAAAAGGAATCATCCATGTTACCTATCTGTGAATGCTGTGAGCTCCAGTAACTCCTGTGCTGTCATGATATATCTAATGGTGTAATTCTGGTACAGATGTTATAGGAGGAGACAAATGATTTCTAACTATTTACAGCCTACTCCTTGAGATGGTATGAACAGCCAGCACCACCGCCACAGCCACCCTGTGCCTTTAGCTCCAACACACTGTTGGTAGAAGCACATATATCTCTGTGAGACCAAGGCCAGACTCATTTATATAGCAAATTCTGAGATCTCCATCTCAAAATAATAATAATAATAATAATAAACATAAACAAATGTAAAATATATCCAACTTTAGGACCTATATCTATTAAATCTTCATCTAAATTTATAGTCTTAGAACTAGTGGGAGATATGTATTTACTTAAATTATTTTCATTATTTTTGAGGGCCTGGAAAAATGGCAAAATAGTTAAGATTATGTTTGGCGCTTGTCTCTCCCATTTTCTGCATAATTGTTCATTACTATCCATAATTCCATGATATCTGAACTCCACAGATGCTAGGTGTACATTTACATAAGTGAAACACAAACATAAAGGAAATAAATCTAAATTAATTTCATTTTTTACATTTCTATTGTGGTGACTATAATATTTAAAATTATATTTGCATCAGAGCTAATTTGTGGGACACTATCATAGTTAGAAGAATAATTTATGAACAAAGTATATTTTGTGAAAACTACCACTATTTTAGCCACTCATAAAGCCATTGAGACTGTACATAAGGATATAAGTACAAATTTGAAAGCCTGTGATCTCCTATTAAACAGTGGTTGGAAAGTCTATGAATATCTTATTTGTTAGTATAAAACATGAGAATTTATATCATGCTCAAGTCATCTCTAAAACACTCAATTTTATAATGAATATTTCAAAACAATTGGTGGAGGGTGAGATTGCAGTGCTGGTAAAGGCACTTGTCACTAAGTTGGATGACCTAAGTTCAGTCTCTGGTGGCCACATGTTGGAAGATGAGAATAGACTCCAATATGTTTTCCTCAGATAACATACATGCCATGACACAAACAAATACTAGATAAATATAATTTAAAAAAAAACCTCAAATCAAGTATCTGTTAGAGGCTTAAAAACAAGACAAATAACTAAATTGTTTGTCTGTGTGTAGATACAGAAACTCTACTGTCCTGCTCCTGGCCGTTAGGTTTTTACCCCCAGTCTAAACTCAGATAGTTTTAGGTGTTAGCAGATCTTCACGTCTTCCCAGCATAGCATCAACATCCTCTCTCTGTCCCTGTGTAGCTTGTCCATCCATAATCAAACAGCATTACAGAGGAGACCTGTCTGTGTAAGCACTGATCAAAGCCGTGCCTGCGACTCTTCCAGAATGCACCTTCCTTTTCACATTTTCAATGATGCATTCGAACATTCTTTTAATGTTTCTCAGAAATCTTGTTGGTGATAGTGTTCTGTCTTCTCTCATCAGCTATCAGGACACAAGCTGTATTTACATAAACAGATAGAAACAAATGCAAGTTAAAAGTACAATGTTTGGTAGAGTACCAAAAATAATCGGTTTTGCTGCTTCTCCATGTGACTATTTATAGAACTGATTGACAAAATTTAAAATCAATCTAAATATTCTTTAAGGCAGCCACTTGACAATGTACTTCAGGGCAAAATGAGACATCTGTTTTGACTTATGAGTAGCCTGCAGAACGTATGTTTTCCTCTCCATGAAAAAATGTTTGGAAACCAATTCCCTTTTTCAAGTGTTCTCATCCTTGTAGACTTCCAGTAAACCACATTTTCATTAGATAGCTATGCATGTGAGTCAGAACTCAATAGATTACATGGTGGTGATCATAATCACACATATTCATCTGTTCAGCCCAGTGATGGCTTAACATCTGTGCTACGGGTTCATACCTGCCAAATAGCCACTACATGGCATCATCTCATGGTGATAGCCTCATTATTCAGTTGTATTGATAAAAAGAAAATACCAAACATATGAACATACTTAAACCTAGGACACAGATATTTGATGGAAGACAAAGTGTTCTAAAAATCCTCATGTTTGTAGTATCAGAAATAGAATTGCTAATGTTTTTTACTGTTTTACTTAATGTCTTCAGGGATTTGGGAATGCACAGTGACTTTTGGAAATTGAGGGACAACTGTCACTAACCCAGGGACTGAGGTTATTCATCAGCCTCGGCAGTAAGGGACCTTATCAGTGAGACATCCAGTCTACCTCAACGTTGATCATTTTTAAATGAATCAAAATGAAAAGTTTTATTTGCTTGAGTCAAATTATTAATAGTAGGAAATATAAATGAACATTTGTGAAAAGACAAACATTGAGCTAGATTTATAAAGTTACATTATGCATGACAAGTTAACAGATTTGATTTCCAAAATTTTCAGGCATCTCAATAGAAGTGCATAAAAGCAATAAGAAAAGAAAGTAAAGCCCTGGGAATATATTGTTGACATACCTTATAGAGTTCTTTAGTAAATTTTTAACAAATCAATAATAATATATTTATGTGTCATTTAGCAAAATCTGAAGTAACACACACAATGATGTACATGAAAAGTTTTTCCCGATAATAAAAAATTGTACGTTAAAATGGAGCAAGCTATATTAAAAATCAAACTGATTAACATTAAAGAAAGAAACTTTGCAAGACTTCTAAGATATCTACAATAATTAACATGCTGGTCTTTAGCAATTATGCAATAGAAAAGCCTAGTTGGAGAGGAATTGGTCTCTGTATATCCTATTTTTCAAATATGCAAGTACTATTTGACTCAGCAATATCTTTTTATATTTTCTACAAGTATATTTGTATAAGTATTTGATCTACTAATAAGCAAAGAAATGATAAACATATATTAGCTTTTTATTACATAAGTTCAACTACTAAATCATTTATTGAATTTGTTTTTCTGAAGTGCTTTGTTTTACTTTATGTTGTATACTTTAAATATTTTGTAAAAGTCAGTTTTCTTTTGTGTATTTATATGTATTTATATATGTGTGTATACATTTACATAAGCAGTTGCTCAGATGCTAGCTAATATAAATAATATGTATGTTGCTTTGTCACTTACTGTTAAAGCTTATATGATTATATGGATGTTCAGACGGATGAAGGATGCATAGAATTACATGGAAGTTAATTGACAGGTAAGTAGACAGATGACAATTGATGGACTGATGCAGAATAGAGATATGAAAAAAGATAGACAGGTGATAGATAGATGATAGATAGATAGATGATAGATATAGATAGATGATAGTTATATAGATAGGCAGATATAGATAGATGATGGATAGATGATAGACAGATAGATGATGGATAGATAGATAGATGATAGACAGATAGATGATGGATAGATAGATGATAGATAGATAGATGATAGACAAATAGATGATGGATAGATAGATAGATGATAGATAGATGATAGACAGATATATGATGGATAGATAGATAGATGATAGATAGATGATAGACAGATAGATGATAGATAGATAGATAGA
>LOEQ01002455.1:228396-239973 GCA_001685075.1 Bramus lutescens | reverse complement strand
TCTCTCTCTCTCTCTCTCTCTCTCTCTCTCTCTCTCTGTCCCTCCCTCCCTCCCCTCTCCCAATCAAATGCTTTCCTTCATAGAAGTTACTCTGGTCGTGACTTCTCTTCTGAGCAATATGAAGGACACTAAGACACCAAACAAACCTGAACCTTCCACTGGTTGCCTTACTATGTAAGTGTCTTGCTAGAGACAGAGTATTTATTACTGTTTGCTAGAGCAAGGACCCCACCACGTACAAGCTCACTTACCACTCCTCTTTCCCTGTCTCACTATGTGGATTCCAAGTATGTCATGCTGTAACCATATTCCTGTTCTTGTCTGATTCACATCTTTAGCACCCTGGAAAGTAAACTCTGTTCAGCAGTTAATACTGAGACTGTTTGCTAAGCTTTTCCTGTAGCAAATATCTCAGCAGTTTTTCATGAACACAGAGCTCGTGCTGGCCCACTTCTAGAAGATTTTCAATTAATTATTCTGTTACTGCCCTAAGGCCTGCTCTCTCCCAGCTTGCTGACTCTGAGACGGGATTTTTCCCATTAGTGTTCTTTTGGGTTAAACATTAACACGGATTTTTTTCTCCTTTTTTCTGATTCTACACCATGCTTATTATTCTCATTCTCTACCTGTTTTCAGTGTCACTCCTGTGAACTTGTTTTAAATAAGATATAAAAAAATTCAGACAATATTTTTAGATATACTTAACTGTCTTAAAATACACCTAAGGTTTGCTATTATTTTTATTGCCTTTCAATAGGAATTAAATGTTGAAAGACAGTAAATCCGAACAAAGGAATTGAGATTTTGGCTCCAAATCACAGTAAATGTCCTACCAGTGGCATAAAAAATACTGAATATTCTTTCACATTTAGATATTATGATATTCTAATGCCAAAGACATAGCACTTAATATTGAAATGTGATGGTGATTAGCCTTTCTTTCCCTTTCCATTTCACACTGAACATTATTAAGGTTTACAAATAAAGGATTAGCTTGAAATTACTTAAGATTATGATTTCCTACAGCATGAAGTTAACACAGTGTTTGACTTTAGTTGGAAAAAGAATAATCTAACGGGGAAGGTGAAAGGATAGAGAAGAGGAATGAGAGGAGGTAGGGGTGACCAAAGCAAGTGAAATATGAAAAATCCATGTAGACTTCTCTTATTTTATAATGATAATAAAACATAATGTTTAATAAAAAGGAGATTAAATGGGGATACACTCAACAAATAGAAAATTCCCTTCAGTTATTATTCATAGATCAATGCCTTTTCCAGTCATCATAAAGAGGCTTCCTCTGGCAGGAGAAGGGAGCAAGTGCAGAGACCCACCGCCAGGCACTATGACAAGAGATCCCTGAAGAAGCTGAGTGTAGCAGTGGTAAGAATGACAGGGATAGAGGACGTCAAAAGAACACGGCTCATTAAGTCAAAAGCAGGGCTCATATGGGTTCACAGAGACTGAAACAGCAAGCATGAGGTCTGCATGGGTCTGCACCAGGTCCTCTGCATATAAGTAATGGCTGTTAGCTTGGTGGTTTTGTGGACTCCTACCAGAAGGAGCAGGTGTGCCTTTGACTATTTTGCATGCTTTTGAGATTATTTCACTCCTATTTACTTGCCTTTTCCAGCCTAGATAGAAGGGCTTTGGTCATGACTTAATGCATTGTGTTTTGTTCTGTTCGGCTGTTGTCCCTAGGAGGCTGACTCTTTCTGCAGAAAAATATGAAAGAGGAGCAGCTCTTTGGGAGAGGGAAGGTGGAAGATGCTTACAGAGGTGGATGGAGGGAAAACTGGGATGTATTGTATGAGACAATAATCTATTTTCAATTAAAAACAGAGGAAGAAAATTCCATTGCCAGGTGTGGGATACCTCCCTTAAAGTTCTTGGACAGGGAGATCCCAACAGCTTCTCCAAACTCTACAGGTCAATGTCATTGCGTGTTGTTTCTAGAACTTGATGGTAACACCATATGATTTCTTTGGTATTAAATACAAAGCATTAGATAGTATCCAAATTGGGATATTTTTATTTTGTTCTCATAAACTTTTCTTAGCTACTCATCGTAAAAATGGATAAGAAGTATTTTTGAATTACCAAAATGTACTTAAAGTTCACAGAAAATCACTGCTCTATGAGTCATTTAATAAAGCAGCACAGAAAAGTCGAAATCTCTTTTATTTGTAGTTAAATATAAATATCATCTTTATACTAAATAATTTAGAGTATTTTTTCATGTACATGATGGCATCAAAATGCAGAATTTGTGTCTGGAAAAGGACCAGTGATGAGGCTGCCTTTCAAGCACATTTTTTTTCTGATATTGAAGCATCTTCAATGTGCAAACTGAGCTTAATACCAGAAAAACATATATAGATATAGAAATAGAACAGAACTGAGAATTATATTTTTATCCATTTCAGAATATTGGTCAGAGATTAAAAAAACGAGTGAGTTTAAAGCAACACATTCAGATGTATCTAGTTTGGGAGACTGCATGTTCTCTCTAAGTGGTCTATGTCACAATTTTATTTTGTGAACTTTTCTAAAACTTTAGATTACAGTAGTAATTGGTACTCTGTTTAAAAAACTAAGTCTTATTTTTCTTTTGTTTGAAAGGCAGTTCAATGAAATCACATATTGAACATTCAAATTAATATTTTGCATTCTAAAATGGTGCCTTGAGGGCTGTTTGAATAGCTTCAAAGTCATTACTTGAGTTAATAGTCTTCTTGATATTTGTAAAAATCACATGTTACATTTTTCAGAAAATGAGAATCTTCCAGCTGAAAACTATGATTCTAGCAACACTCTCATCTACCGAAGAACACGCATACTCTAACTAAACATTGGTAAAATTCAGCTCACAGGTTTTATTGTCATTGCTGGCTCTATTCTTCAGCCTACATTCCTCCTCCAGGAACAGACTCTCTCGCTTTGGAACATGGCCTGCATACAATTCCTTTGTTTCTCAGGCTCACCAGTTCCATAATTAAATACCTTGGTATAGCATGCAAACTCTCCCATGAGATTTTAAAGTTTCTCTTTCTCTTCCTTGTTTAATATAACTAAAATTATTTTGATCAAATTTTATCAGGTTTATTTTTGTGAAAAACCAAACTTCCCAAGCATCTTACTTCTGCTATGAAGTTTAATATATAGTCACCTTCATGTTCATTTTTTTCTTCTTCCTAACAAATGCTGCTTGGATGCAAAGGATTAGCATGCACATTAATTTCACGAAGGATTTCCTGACGTTCTGTTTACTCATCTGTTAAATACAACTGCTCTGTATCCATAATTTCAGTAATTTACATATTCTTTTTACACAAATATAATTCATGGATTCTAAATCTTATAACCAGAATAGTATTACTCAGAGGAAATACTGCAATGAAGACCTAATGTAATATATTCAACTATTTTTTAAACTAAAAACAGTTTTTATTAATACAATATATTCTGCCTAGGATTTCTCCTCCCATCTTTCCAAATCCACACCCTTTCTTTTTTCTCTCTAATTAGAATATAACAGGACATCTAAATTATAATAAAATAGAATAAAATAACAAAGAAACTGAATAAAAATCAAAAAACATACAGACTCTGAGACATGAATATGTGTACACACAGAAAATCAGTACATACACATGTATACACACACACATACACAAATGAAACCCATATCCCATAACTTATAAGCAAAAGATCTGTAGTTAAAAAATTCCTTCTCAAATCCCATTGATTTCCCTGCTAGCCATGGGGCCTGCCTTTACAAGTGGTTTGTATAATACAAATGATTTATTTGGGGAAACTAGTTCATTGTAAGCAATTACCCATTGGAAATAACTTCTTGGTTAGGGATAGGGACTTGTGCCTAATTCCCCTCTCAACACCAGGACCCAGTCTGGATTAGACCTGTGTCAACTATTTCTTTTAGCACATAATTGCACAGAATGTCAGACGAAGCGCCATGTAAATGCAAATGTAATTTGAAACTATGTATAAAGAAGGAAAAGAACATTTCAACTCAAATAGGACAGATGCTTTATATATATATNTATATTTGTCATGTAGGGAAAAGGAGAAAAAAAAAGCCAGAATTGGGGAGGGCCGCAAAACTCCTGTGAAATACAAATAAATAAAGGTAGAGACAAGATAATATGTTTCAAATTTGGAAAGGTTTGACAGGCAGGAACAAAGAGAAAATGGAGAAAGAGATAACTAAATTATGGATGTAAGAAGACATATGGAAATCTATTACTCTATAAGCTAATTAAAAATAATTTTTAAACGTTTAAATGGAGGTAACCTACATGTGTGTATGCTGTTATTCCCATAAGCCATAGGTGATCAAATGAAAATCCAGTACTGGATATGAGATACTTTTCTATTAATTATTGGTAGGGAAGTTCATGGTAACCCCAAATTAACACAGACAAGATGCTAAACTCTATTGCCAAAGACATTGTAACCTAGGTTTCAGGACTTAGAATAATTAAACTGAGAGTTATCTGTAAACATCCTCCCTGCAGGCTAGTGTAAATAATGTGAGAAGGTGCTCTTTAAGTTGTTACTTCATGCAAATTTGAACCCTGCAATCTACAATATCTAACTGTAAGAAAAGATGTGCCTGCTAGAGCAACTATGGCCTTTCTAGCATGAGAATAGCCAGCCAACCATCTACTCTCTGGTTGGATTTAATGATTGCTCCACACAAGGTAATACATGACTGGTGTAATAAACTTTGTCTAATATCCATGGGTAGGGACACAGTAATTCCAAGGAGGAAACTTACCATTTTTATTTTGCCAATTTGATATGGTATCAAACCACCTATTATTTATGCTGTACCTATGCTCAGATTGCCATCTTCTGCCTTGATTCTCTTAGCTTCTCTTTGCAATAAATAGTGATAAACATAGAGATTGATGGAGGCAAAATAGCTGAGAATTATTGGCAGTTAAATGTTTAGCACTAAACAGGACCTTTATACCATACCTTCTAAATTCCATGAAAATTTATAAAAAAAGGTGGGAGAAAGAAATCCAAGGACAAAGGTATAAGGAAAGCTTCAAAAATGATGGATTCTGTGTATGGCACAGCCATTGTAATTATGAAACCCTAGCAGTTCCAGTTGCCTGTATTGTACCTGCACAGCATTGTGTCTTGGTGTGGGAGGTCCTTCTGTCAATGTGTTGATTATATTGGTTAATGAATAAATAAAAGTGGCTTGACCTATATCATGGGAGGAGGAAAGAAGGATTAGGAAGTCATGGAGCCGCTTCAGAGACAGACATGCTAAAATTTGCTGATGGGCCACAACCTCGTGGTGGTGCACAGATTAATGGAGATGGGTTAAATTAAGATGTAAGCGTTAGTGAAAAAGAAGCTAGAGCTAATGGACCAAGCAGTGATTTAATTAATGCAGTTTCTGTGTGGTTATTTTGGTTCTGGGCTGACTGGACGAATAAGCAGCCTCCTCCTACAGTGTCTGTCAATAGTTTGTCATGAATGGAGAGGCATTCAAAAAGTCCTTCCCATTCCTGGGCAACTATTGAATAGTTATGGTTGTCAGGGAAGGGGAAGTCATTGTTTTGCATTTTGCACCCAGTGGTTGTACGCACACTCTAATTGATAATTCAAAATCCATGGTCAAGATGACAGGCCAGGTTATATCATAAAATAAAACTAAATAAACAGACATGAATGTGAAACATGAACATGAAAAGCGGAGGTGTGCTGACAAAAGTGTGAAGGAAATAAGAAAAAGGCAGAGTAATAATCATAATGCATTGTATACATGTGTGAATTTATTGAAGAATAAATGTAATTAGCAAGAATTGAACAATGCTTATGAGAAATTAGTGTTACTGAAACAGATGTCCATATCAAGCATGAAAGAATGTCAATTATGTGTCTTATCAGTTAAAATTCCTAACGTATGTCATAATAAATGTCCCAATTTTTAGCTGTTGCTATGATAAATACAATGACCAAAAGTTATTTGAGGGAGGCAAGAAATAATTTAGTTGACATAGCCTGAGTCATAAAAGGAATAGAAGTCATGGAAGGAAATCAAGTAAAATGCAAGGCAGGAACTAGAGTCCAAATCTGAAGCAGAGGTCATTTAGGAACACTGCTTACTGACTTTGTTCCTGAATTCCTCAGTATACTTTCTGGGAGTATTTGCCCAGATTGGGACTGCCTGTGTTGCCATAGGCCCTTCCGTATCAATCCATAATCAATCAAGAAAGTGCCTACAGATTTGCCTACAGGCCAGTCAGGTGGGGACCTGTGGATGGGGAACAAAGAGGCTTCAGAGGGTCAGAGAAGTTGCTGCTCTTGCGGAGGACCCAGGTTCAGTTCCCAGCACCCACGTGGCAGCTCGCAACTGTCTGTACCACCCTGTCTAGGATTTCTGAAATCTTCTTCTGTCGTCTGAGAGCACTGCATACATATGGTGCACAGATGTACATACATGCAAATCAACCTTGCACATAATAAACAAACAAATGTTTTCAGAAAAAAAAAACCAGATTCCTCGCAAATTTTAGCTATTCCAAGTCTCTTTGGCTAAGAAACAAGTGCTGGTGACAAGGGGAAAAGGTACAGTTCTGATGAAGACAGCTCGTTAATATGTCATAATGGTTGCAGTGGCCCCAAAATGAGCAAGATCTTATTTGTTTATTCTTTTGATCCCTTAAGGCAGTACGGAGAAAGAAGTATTGGGTGAGGTCAATCCAGCAGCACATGACACTGGCCTCTGGGGCAAGCTTGGCATGACCACGTGCAGAAGTGATAAGGAGCACAGAAGTGAGAGCGTGAGGAGACATGAGGAGTGAGAGGTGACGAAGGCATGACTTGGAAGAGTGACTTTAAAAGCTGCCAATCAACAGGAAAACAACCTTCCAACCAACAGCTTATCCGTGCTTCCCTATCACACAAAACGAAGGCAGAAATCATGGAGGTTGTGTTAGTGGGTTTCATTTCTCACATTTTGACTTCAACAAATTCAAAGGGTAGTTCACCCAAATTTTATTTATATTTTGAGAATTAGGTATGAGCAAGATGGAATTCATTAGTAAGAGCTGTTCTTTGCTTGTCACAGCTTCACCGGGTCTTAGAGTTTCCACAAAGTGATGCCTCTGTGCCCCTAATTAGACTTGGTGTGAGTTTATCTATGGGCCATTCACACGGCTATAGCACAATTCTACCAAGAGAGTGGCCTACGAGGAACAGCACAAATTCATGTTTCACAATTCTGGAGACTTGAAATGACAAGATCAATGGGCTACATGCTTATTGAGTGAGGACTCACTTCCTGGTCAGAGATAGGCAGTATCTTCATGCTGTGTGCTCATATGTTTAAAGAAGAAATAAAATACCTATTCTCTTCTGGAATGATATTAGGACCATTTGTGAGGACACTAGCCTCATGAGTTTATAACTCCTGCTACCTCACCTTCTAATAACAAAGATTTCAACAGGTGACCAGGGTAATAGGGCATAAAGCATCAATTGCCACTGGTTTATATTAAAAGTCTATTTGAAATTAAGATTCAAAGCTTCAGAACTTGATTGATACGTTTAATAGTAGAAAATAAGCAGATTTACTGTTTTGTAATCACCTGATACAACTCCATAATATGCTCTATAGTCCTTTGCTCATTATCAAAGACACCGTTTTCTTGGAGAAGAAAGCCCATGTAAATCCTATGTATTTTAACTAATACTTTCCTACTTCAGAGAACATTAAGTGAGGTTTTGGACCTTTAGCCTATTTTTTTTGTACTTTATTTGTTTGTTGTATGGTGTTCTTATTGCCCTTATACTGATACTCCACAGAGAGTAGCCTCTACTTCCTCGTTTTTCTTTCCTTATCTTTGTTTGTGACAGTTCCATCCCTTCTTCTACTGACAATGGCCATAAAGAAGGATTTGACTTTGAAGAGTGCTCTCCTTCAGAATGTGCTCAGAAGGTCTGGGAGGAAATATGAAATGGGTTTTCAGTATTGGAGTTTGGGAAAGAGAAAGTTTTAAAGAGTAACATGTTTTTAACAATCAGTTTTAATGTTTTTTAAATTCATATACTAGGAAATGGGAATATTAGTGAGGAAGACACATCAAAAATGTGTTCAGTGTGATTTTTTTTCTAGAAAGAGGAATTTGATAGTCTAGAATTAAGCAATGAAAGAGAATTGATTTTTAATAGTTCCTCATGTAGAATTTTGTCATCTGTGTTTGTGCTATGTAATCTAATAACAAAACCTTTCAAATAAGTATTGATTACCTTAAAATGTCAAAATGGTGCTAGTGTAAGTTAAGTGTATATGCCAACAATAAAGGCAAAATCTAGGGTAAGTATATAGATCCAGAGTAAGTATAAAATTTCTGTTATTTATCTGAAAATTTAGAAAGGTCAAGTGATTTGGACTATTTTAAATAATGATTTTATTATATTTCTTTTCTTTTTTTTTTCTTTGGAGACACGGTTTCTCTGTACCTTTGCTGCCTGTCCTGGAACTCACTCTTGTAGTCCAGGCTGGACTCCAACTCACAGAGATCTGCCTGCCTCTGCCTCCCAAGTGCTGAGTGCTGAGATTAGAGGTGTGCACCACCACCACCCAGCTTAGAATATATTTCTAAGGACCAACAATTTTAGGTGAATAAATGCCACTGATTGATAGCTCTCTATATTATAAAACAATTATTTTTATTAGCAATGCAATAATTGATCCTGTTTTACTTACATAGCAATTAATAAGGCACAGAGTATGTATACAGAGATCTCAGTACTGATGCATTAGTATTAACACACACTCTTCGCTAGTCAGTTGATTTTATCTCTGAGAATTCCAAATGCCACACATGCAGTTGAGATGGATATAGAGTAAACTAGGAAGTTGGAGAAATATTCAGTAGTTCATCAATATTTTGCAAGACCTGATGTCCTTTAAGAAAACTTCTCTATTATTTCTTGTTATTTTTTTCTTATGTCATCATTTTTCATCTTTCTAGTCTTTACTCATAAACACTAGCTCTCTCAGTCTGCATATCCTAGTCTAAAATGGGGAGAATCATTGGTAGCATACTCATTTTGTTTTTGAAACTGTAACGATTTAAGTTACTTTTAATTACAATGTAGACTTGTTCTCTCATATAATGTTAGGTCTTATGCTTCATTTTGTTTAAATAGAGAGCGAATTTTCATTGTTAGCATTTTTCAATTAACATCCCTTTGACAGGAATCCTGACGTGGAGGATGTTGGGAATTATGAATGTCTGGTGCCTGATTCGCCTAGGGAATCATGCTGTTGGACATGCTGTGCTGCTGACAGAGTGTGAAATGCTTTATCCTATGAAAGGCTTTCTCTGTGATTATGTATTTTTCTACTTTTTTAACTTCATTTTCAGAAACCTCAAGATGAGAATATATGCTCATGCTTATGGACAATATTTTAACAGTAAATTCATTTCTGTTTACACAAAAACACTCTCCAGAGTTGCTTTTTTTATCCTTGACATTCTCCAATATAAAATGAGGAAAATAAGTAGAATTTAACATTTTTAAAATAACAAACAACAGCTTGTAAACAAGTGATTTTAAAATTTAAATCTGAAGACTGGGAAATTTGGCTCATTGAATTGAAGAACCAAGCACTTTGCTTTGTGACTGATAGCTTTACAATTAATTTGGAAATGGGATTTAAGACTGTGAAAATCTATCTGCTACTCTGCTAGGAGTGGCCTATGGGTGATCAAGGAATGCTTGTTGATTTGGGGGCCTGGGATAAGCAAGGAGTTCAGGGGAGAGAGATTAGAAGGGTGAATTCTGTGTAATCTCCTGGAGATGGTGGGCTTGAGGGAGGAAGAAAGGCTTCAGCAGATGGTCTGCTGCAGAGATGGGAAGGAGACTGGGGTATTAGATTTGGAGGAACTGAGAGAACAATGAAGATCTCATGTTAGACTACCTATTTCCCTGACCAGAGTGGTCCTGTGGGTTTCTGGGGAGTACCATCCTGGAGCTGGGAAGTGGGATGGCTGCAGGTCTTCATCACATTCCCCCCATTCCTACAAATCCAATCCCCCGTATCATCCCTAGCTCTTGTGCAGCAACTTCTATTGTGGTAACTCTTCATTCCATGACCCCATTCCCAGGGGACTGACTGAGCAGATCCAGATGGAACACCCTACTTTCCTTCATCTTGTGTGGTCCCTCCACAACATTCAGCCCATCCCCTTTCCTAAGTATCAGATTTTAAGACCCAGGAAACACATTTTACCTGGAATTTCATGTGCCCACCCCATCAGAATCCCAGAAGGCTTTCCTACCAGACAACGCAAAGTTATCACACTCTCCTAAGAACCAGAGAGAAAAAAGAAACTAAGAAGCAGCCCCAGCCCTCTTCCTGCAACAAAAATAAGACTAGGTATCAGTACCCAGAGTTACAGTCTTCACAATCCCAAATGCCTAGATGTCAGTGTAAAAAGACAACCGATAACAAGATGGCAATATTTCCCCCCTAGACTTCACACCCCTCAATGTTCCAAAATAAGTGAAGCATAAGAAAAAGAGATTAAACCAGCTTTTGTGAATATCATAGAGGTATGTAAAGAGAAAATGAATGAATCTCTTAAATAAATCTATGAAAACACAAACAAACCATGAAAGGAAATGACTAAAACTGTTCCAGACCAGAAAAGGGAAATAGAATCAATAAAGAAAACCCAAACTGAGAGAAAACTTAAAAGAAAAAAGTAAGCACTCAAACAAAAGCAAAGAGGCAAGCTTCACCAAAAAAATATAAGAGATGGAAGATTGAATCTTAGGCATTGAAGACATGAAGAAATAGATACATTGCTGAAATAAAATGCTAAATATAAAAATTTCCCTAAAAAATCTAAGAATTCTGAAACTATACCAAAAGACCAACTCTAAGGAGAAACACAGGGCTGGATGATGGCTCAGTGGTTAAGAGCATTGCCCTCTCTTCCAGAGGTCCTGAGTTCAATTCCTGGCAACCACATGGTGGCTCACAACCATCTGCAATGAGGTCTGGTGCCCTCTTCTTGCCTGCAGACATAATGGCTGAGGCAGGAACAGCTCTGGGCTCTGCTCTGCCCTGCTGAACTGAGACAGGCAGGCTCTATTGTAATTACTATAATAACAGCTCAGTTAAGGTTTAGACTGGGCAGGAAACAAGCAGTACCATATTACAAGCTAAAGTTTTTAAGAAGTGCTTAGCATTTTAAGAAGTGCTCCTGGAGAGTAAAGTATTACAGATTCACAATAGGACAGATTCAGATATAAAAGACCTCTAAATGGGTCACAGTGTTGGATGAATGTACGTAGGCTTGGGAGAGAGAAAAAAAAGAACATAGAGAATAAAGTACAGATATAGATAGTTATAGATTAAAAACTAAAACAATAATCCACGTAAAAATGGAAAATTCACAGAGAGCCTAGATTCTGTGCATTATTGTGTTTTCTTTAAATTTTTTGACTGTAAAGGAGCTAAGTACAGAGACACATTTCATTATATGGGCTGCCAAGCTAAACCAGAATGGATAT
>LOEQ01002455.1:209932-221936 GCA_001685075.1 Bramus lutescens | reverse complement strand
AGCAGCCCCTTATGTGTATATATATACGTATAATCTGTTCAGTCAATAATACAACACAGACAATCATGGAGGATGGTATAGAGAAATAATATGCAGCATAAACAAATGCAGCGCCCCTTTTCAGAGTTAAGATAATGTTTTACAATCTAAACAAATGGAACACACCTTTACAAAGTTACCGTAATATTTTAGTTTACAGCACTCTTTCTTAGTTAATGAAGGATGTGGAAAAAGCCAAGATGAATATGCAAACCTGATAATTTCTCAGAGCAATGACAACAGGGGACCATTTTCTCCTATGGGAATCTTCTGACAGTAGACACATTAGGAAGAGGAGTTTGATACTAAAATTTCCAGTGTTTCACCTTTTGTAGCACGGCTGCTCTCTCTAGGGGTTTTACAGGATTGCAAAGTCACATTGAAAACTCACAGGCATAGAAAGTGTGAGGTGTGGGATAGGATGATGAGATCACTGTAATACTGTCAATTTTTACGTTTGCAGAAAAGGATCTGGCCTTGTAGGGACACTGCTAATGTTTCGGATATTGAGATAGCAGGATGACCATAAATGGATTTTATATTAATATAAGTACAAGTATATGAATTTATGTTTATGTCAGTATATTTCTTGGGTGGACTTGCTATGACTAAGAACTTATGTCACAGTAGGAACCTAACCACAACCTAAATGTGACCTCTTATCATTGATCAAGAAAAATATAAATAACCAGAGGAATTGTTACATCTAAGTACAAAATAAGGCATGACCAAATGAGTCAAATAAAGAAAAAAAACTTATGTTAGTAAATACTGATGTGTCTTCTATTTCCTGACATATAATAAGTTATTCTCCTAGGAATCTGCTGATTCTTTCCATTCCCACTTTTTTTTTTTTTTAGTAAAAGCTCAGCATTCTTTTCTTTCAAAAAATAAGGTGCAATCTTCATGTAGCCTGCTCCTTAAATGCTTGCCAGGCCTAAGGAGTGTTCTGATATAGTCATCTGGCAGTTTGCTTTCTTCTTGTGCTTTTTAGCCCCCAGTGGACTGTTTAGATACGCTTGATTTCTTACTGCAAGAAAAAAATTGGAAAGTTTCCATATACCAACCTTTGCCACTTCTGGACATTCCTAAGAGAAAACTTAGCTCTAATTTCTCAGCTTTCTCGGGAGTATAACCAGCTGTTACATACACCACATAATGGAAAAGAAACACTTGTTTTAGCTTTGGGATTCACTGAAAGATCCTAAAGGTGTTTGTTATGATACTGCTCACCAAAATCCCTTCCATCATATGAGTGACATGAAATGTTTTTACATTTCAATTCGACCATCACCGCAGTTGAGTACAGCAGTCAACTGACTAATATTTAGAGGAAGGGCATTTGCCCTCTGGTCTATACACAGCAATCTGCTCAGTGCTATAAGGGAACCCTTAAAAAACAGCCAGCTATTTATATGACTATTCATGAAGCGACTACTTACAGGAATGATTTCATTCATAGAATCACTTGAAGAAGTGAAACTTACTATGTTTACATCAGTGTTACTAAATATATTTTCTTACGTAAGTGTTACTAAATACATTCGCTTTGAAGTGTTCAACATGCAAGTCATGGAAGACTCATCTCATTCTTGTGGATATTTCACGTGAGATTGTCCTGTGCAGAGCAAACTAGGCAGTGATTTTACCAAATATACTATAATAGTAAGGATTATCTTTAAATAACTTAGTGTTTACATACATGTCGATATAATGTGTGCAACGATAAGAGAGCTGCTTGAAGACTTGCCTCTTCTAAAACACATTTGATATTGGTTTTAGGACAAGGCTATCAAAATTATAAATGTTGAATATTACTTTTGTTAGTCTATAGTTAATAACGTCACAAAACACACTTGTTCCGTGGCTAAGAGCTATAAGAAAGAATTTAAGCAGAACTTAGTCAAGAAAGGGTCTATGAAAGATGCAAAATTTCAGCTGAGTCATACATATAGAGTTTGGAAATGCACAGAGAAGAGGATAGCACTATATAGAGCCAAGCGTGTAATAAAGGCTCTGATGTAGCACAGCAAAATCCCTATAAAGGAATGAATGCATGTAAATTAAATTTTCAGTAGAGACAGAAACAACTATAGGTCTGAACTAGTCTCCCAAATATCAATTATCTCTAAATCATTCACCACCAACAAGCCAGAGATGTAGTTCTCTCCAAGTATAGCATTGTGGAATTCGGAATTTACTGTGGTTACCTCTAGAAACGTAGTCAATGTGTTATGAATCGGGACATAGATGAGCCAGGCTGCTGCACCTCCAGAGGACTCCTTGAAGTGGCGTCTCTAAAAGTACCTTTCCCAAGGCAACATCATACTGTTTCTGTAACTTCAGGGAGGGAGGGATCATAGGAATCTTGGAGTCTTTTCCATATATTCTTGCAATAGCTTATGAATTTCAAAATCTAACAACCTTGCCTTCTAGGAACACTTTCATAAGGAGTAAATCGTTATCCAACATACTAAATTGTGGAGATTTGTCTACAACATGTTGCTGCTCCCAGCTGTATTATGTTTACTCTGTTAAATGCTTCCATTAACAGTTAGATTCAGTCTTCATGTGGATTCAGTTAGCTAAGATAAGCAAGATGACTATTAGCATTTTTCCATTCCCATTGTCATGTTGTTGTTTTAGATATTTAAAGCTAAACATATTTGACTATTGTTCTGTTTCCTTTGGAAAAATAATTATATAAGATCTATAAATAGCAAATGACTTACTTCATAAAAGTCTTTGAGTTATTTTTCTGATAAACATCCCATATTATTATAATTTTTAAAAGAGCAAAGCATAAGAAAATAAAATATATCTGAACTTAGAGACAGAAGTAGCAAATATGGGGCCAACATGAGTAAAGTTAACAAAATCAAACAAATAAATCTATTCTTCATGAAAGCTGGAAAGTTTGTTTCACAGTTTGATGCTCATTTTGTGATTTTCATTGTTTTACATTTCAAAATTATCTTCCTATCATTCTTTGCCCCAACTCTTACAATCCCCCACTTACATCATTGTGTTAGTCAAGAAAGTAATACTTGCACACTGTTATAATTAGATAGAGGTTGCTCTCTTCTTGAAAATTCCTGTACGCACATTTCAAATATCTTTGAACTCATAGTACCTTTCACATTATGGATCATTTAAACCCAGAACCTCAAATAAATAACTAAATATTCCAAACAAGCATGATAGGCCGAGATGGTTAATAATGGAAGTCTTTAAAAGAAATAACAAACCTTAGCTGGAAATTATTAGAGAAGTCTCCCAAAGACAAGAATAAATATGTGGTCAGTGATCCAAAAAAAATATCTGAAATACCCAGGCAACAGGTAGAATTAAATAAACACTATCAAATGGCAAAGAGAATGAAAGTGTTGGGAGGAAAACAGATGGCAGGAAACTGCAGCTGACTTCACAGAGCTGTAGCATGGTACTGAATTTGAGACATGGTATGTGGTGGTAAATGAGGCTAGATCTGGAAAGGTCTTAGCACAATATCATTTTGATTAGTCATGAAGGTCTGCCACTACTTATTCTTAAGGCCTGGGTGTATTTAAAATGATGAAGGTTTCACCACTTTGTCTCTAGCTATAAACTAGGGAGTTAATGGGAGTGCAAAACCTGGAGATAAGGTTTATTATTATTATGAAGATTTATTATTGCCGAGCATTGAGGAGGACTGAGCTTGAAATGTGGCAGAGGGATAGAAAGAGGAAGCCCATAGCAGTCAGATAGCTTCTCTGTTTTGCTTGATGTACAGATTAAGCAAAATTAATTACAATGATTTTTATTTAAAAAGCATAAAAATATTAAACATTGCTGATGGAAATAAGTTGTCCTTTGTTACAGGAAAAAACTTTCTTAGAAATATATAAAGCTATCTCTATAAAATCTAAAATTACCCTTAGCACATATTTGGAGAATGTTCAGAATGGAATTATAATTAGCCAAATGCCCCACAACACTTTACGCTAATTGTTCCCATCCAGCAACAATTATCAGGCAATGTCTTTCCTTCTAACTTTGTAGCACCTGAGTGTTTCCTTGTCTATTTACTTTTAGTATATTTCCCAGGTGGTAATAGGAAGTATTTTAAGGTAATAGAGTCCACTCTGAAGCCATGTTAATACTTACATGAATTGTGAACCATCTACCTCCTTTTTGAGCGAGTACACATCTAGTATGTCACGGTAGGGAGGTTATTTTTAAGCTTCTTGCAGCATGGACTATATAAACGCAGTAGTAAAAATACCTTAGTTAAAGGAGTAAACAGAGGTTTTTAAAACCATTTTTAATTGAAAATAAATTCTTCTCTCATATAATATATCCCAACCCCAGTTTCTTCTCCCCCGTTCCTTCCAGTTCCCCCACCTCCTCTTTCAGCCAGATCTGACCCTCTCCTTTCCTTCAGAAAGGAGAACGCGTCCAAGAGACAACAGTCAGGCACAAGAAGACAAAGTACAACAAAACAAGGGAAAAGCCCTGATATCCAGACCGGACAAGACAACCAAATAGGAACCAAGGTTTTCTGGAGCAGACAAAACAGTCAGAGACACATTTGCTCCCACGTCTGGAGTCGCACAAAGTCACCAAGCGAACAGCCTTAGTGTATATGCAGAGGACCTGGTACAGCCCCGTAGAAACCACATGCTTGCTTCTTCAGTCTCACGAGTCAATGAGCTGATTTTGTGGATGAAATTCTCCTGGTGTCCTACATCCCCTCTGACTCCTACAATCTTTCTTCCCTCCTTTCACTGGGTTCCCTGAGCTCGAGGGGAGAGATCCAGTGGAGGCTACCTATTTACATTCTCTTTACAATGTCTGTCTGATGATCTCTGCTCCCTGTCTCATTTGGTGCAGGAGAAAGACTCTTGATGACTAGACAAGGCACTGATCTATGAGTATAGTGTAATATCATTAGGAGTAACTTTTTGACAGTCGTGTTTGGTTCTACCGTAAGTCTCTGTTATATTCAGTGATCTGTTTCTGGGCCATTCAGGCCATGTCAAGTATAGGCTCCCTTTCGTAGCATGGGCTCAATCAAACTTGACATTGCTTTTATCGTGTTTGCTCTGTGACAATTTTACACATGTGTAAAGTTTTTTTTTTCTGATTGTTATAGCCCTTCTTCCTTTCTAATATCCCTGCCACTTTAATTCATCCCCCACCCAAAGTCCTTCCCTAAAGTCAGTTCCCCACATTCATCACTTTTTGTTTTGTGTTGTTTTGTTGGGACATTGTTTATTTACTCATTTTGAGACCAACTGGATTTGACAAGGAACATCTCTATGACCACTGGTTGGAAGTATCCACTACAGCCAGGCTGGCTCCTTGGTGATACACAGCTGAAGACAATGACTGCACTCCCCAGAATCTATCAATGGGCAATTGTTGAACAAGGAAGCATAAGTTCCTATAGGCATTCTCCTACCCATGAATGATTAGTGACAGCCCAGTCACATGGAGGTTCTTTTCAGGCAGCTACACACAGCTACTATGAGACTGTAATGACTATGCTGGTTTGCCATGCCTAGAAGAAAGTACTTCTCAGCCCTTCTCCGTATCTTTCACCAACATTCTTTCTGCCTACTCTTGTAAAATGTTCCCTGAGACTGATAAAGAGTAGTATAAATGCCGTGCGTTGGGCTCAGCACTCAACAAATAGTTGTTTTCAGTATCTTGAAGACCTGTGTCTTTCACTAACAACCGTTCATTGCAAAGAAAGACTTCTCTGATTAAAGTCAAGAGAAGCCTTTGTGTATGGATTATAAACGTAAGTATTTAGGATGCAGATTGACACCATGGAAATTTATATAAACAACAGCAGTAGGTCCATCCCTCAGGGCCTATGACTTCCTTAGCCATGCAGTTTTTGAGGAATTTAGAGTAACATTCCTCTTGCAGAACAGGAAAGACAGGACTTGGCAAATGAATATTAAATGCTTTTCCTGGAAAATGTGTTTGCTCATTAAATTTGACAGTCACTGCTTATGTGGTAAATGTCAGTGCCAAGAACTACCCAGCATGGCTGCCAGCAACAGGTCCATTATTTTAATTGTCTTTAACCTGTAATCAATATTTACTGCTATCCATGGAGAGAGAACGCATAGCTAAGCAGTATTAAAAGTGAGTTGGCTGTTCTGTACCTTAATTTCAGTTTCTCCATGTAAAAGATAATATGAAATATTTCCCCTGGGTAGTATTTTTTTTAATCAAAATTATTTCCTCTCACCCATTTTGTAAGAGATGCTCACATCAACCAAACCATGCATATTTCAAACGAAACAGTTTAAGCTTGTGCCTAAATAAAACTCAAATTCTGCATCATCATAGTTTTATATACATTATATATATTATATATAATATTATTATATACATTATATATAATATATATATATTGCCATTGACAGAAGATTTGGAAGTTTAATAACATTTAACAAGGAAAGAGTTCTTTCAAGTATAAGATCTCTGGAATTTTCCTCCGAGAATCTCAAAATGAGCTAAGCCTGCAGGTGAACACCAAGTCAGCATAACTTGGAGGTGACTGAGTATAAAAGGTAGTATGATACTTGATATTTAAAACAAGCAAATTGACAATAGAGATCCACCGATAATCATTAAAATTGGAACTGGAGATATTACTCAGTTGTTATTGGCATCGCCTGATCTTCCAGAACATCTGAGTTGGATGCCCAACACCAATGGATATTTCTACAGCACAACTCCTACACGTAAGGCTCAGATTATAACAGAGAAGGGAAAGAAAGATTTTAACAGGCAGAAGACCAGGACAATTGCTGTAAGGTTATCTCATAGGAATTATAGGTTAGTTACACATATGATACTTTATGCAACATGGCTATCTAAACTAGAACCCCCCCCAAAAAAAGGATGACATCAAAATATATGCAAACATAAAAGGGAATATCTAATGGGATGCCATTATAGACAAAAAAACTATAGGCAACTAAACAATGCTGAGAATAGGAAAAATAGTCTTCCCCCAGGGAAGAGTCCCCTAATTTATTATCTAATGCAAGTGGTCTACCCTG
Organism: Bramus lutescens; assembly: GCA_001685075.1. Taxonomy (NCBI): domain Eukaryota; kingdom Metazoa; phylum Chordata; class Mammalia; order Rodentia; family Cricetidae; genus Bramus; species Bramus lutescens. The sequence continues at coordinate 214,833 of LOEQ01002455.1, read as the reverse complement.
AAATTATAAACATACAAGAAACACAGCAGTGTATTTATATACTTGTGTCCTTATACATAAATGTAACAATAATAATTAAAGAAAAAGAGGCCTGGAATTAGAGAGATTTATACAGACACATGTAATGGGTTGGGGGGAGCAAAAGGAAGGAAAAAGATGATTTAAGTACATTTTATGGTTTAAAAATTTGTAGGCCGAAACTGTGTGTTTGTTTCCTGGTTGCTCAGACCTAAATAATAACACAGAAGCTATATTAATTACAACACTGTTCAGCCAATGACTCAGGAATATTTCTAGCTAGCTCTTACATCTTGAATTAACCGATTTCTATTCATCTGTGTATTGCCACAAAACTGTGGCTTACCAGAAAGTTTCCAGGTTCTTCTTAGGCAACTACATGGCATCTCTTTGTTTTCACCTACTCTCTCTTTATACCTCTGTTTGGATTTCCCACCTGGCTTTACTCTGCTAACTGAAACAGCTTCGTTATTAACCAATGGTACTAAAACATATTCATAGCATACAGAGGGGAATCCCACATCAAAAATATTAAGCTAAGGATTACATTATATAAGTAAGCTTGTTAAAAAGGCAACTCTGGTGGCAATGTGACTAGCAAGTGTGGTTGTGCACTCAGAAAAATGGGATATTGTTTAATATAGATAAACATAGGAACAAAATGAAACACAGAAATATGGAATACCAGGAGAGATATAATATAACACGTGCTTCTATCTGTGTTTATAATGAGACACATAAGTTTTCTTTAAGATTTTCTCAGCATGATAAATATTTGGAAAGAACTGAAGTTGTCAAAAGCCAGAAATTAGGAAAAATAAATACACTACTTCTCAGTCTTATGAAACAATGAATTTGGATTTTAAGAATTGCAGTTGCCAAAAGCAATGTTTACAACACAAGACTGACAAAATAATGTTCATGGCACATTGTTAAGTGGAGAGGTATGTGTGTGAATTGCTTCTTTCATTTGCATGTAAATAAAAACATCGAGAAGAAAACAATGAAACATTAATTAGTTCATTTTCATATTCTTGTGTACTTGTTACATTCTATAAATGTTTATAAGTGAATATTGCATGTATAATTTCTACAATTATTCATATAATGAATCACAGCGTGGATAGAGTCATGAAATTTGGGGAAAGACAGAATGGGGAGGTAAAGTTTTAATTAAGTAGTTTTTATTACCTTGTTTTGGATTCTTAATAAATTTCAAATGATTGATCAAAATATTGCCACCAAAAAATTCCCATGATGGAATCCTTACTGAAGCATAATTTCATCTATATTGTATGTTTTATTTTTTACAGGAAAAGTGAATAAAGAAACATGGCAGCATTAAAGTTGAGAGTGGTAAATGTATAATAGCCCTTTAGATACTAAAATATTAAGAAAGAAGTACATGAAACCAGGAGACAATTCTGTTTTCAGCTACAATAAAATTAATATTTTTTATTAAATACAACTATAAATTCAATTCATTTTTATCATGTCCCAGTATTGTCAGTTAGATCACATGAAATATTTAAAAATATCTGGCATCAGAAAAACATCAAGGATGAAAAGGTAATTTTTAACCATAAACAATATCTACCAAATACTATTTTATGATACAGCTTTGTGAACAAATATTTTGTATTCATCAAATACAGAGCGCTATGTGAAACTCTAAATAACATCATGAAATTATAAAATGTATTCTGATAACAAGTAAGGAGGATAAACTGATATAACTAGCTGGCTGACAGAAATCAAGGTATGTGTAAATAAAAAAGTAATAGAACTTCTTTCATTTCAGAGGCAATTTAGAAAAAAAATCTGTCAATTAAATGTTTGCCTCCTTCAAAATATTTTGGAAATATAATTATGATTGTAGCAGTATTGATGGCTGATACTTTTCAAAGTCATTAGACCATGAACGTGGTACAAATTTATTGTTAAAGACTGAGTTTTCTTCATTCTTTTGATTTTCCATCTTCCATCACAGATGACACTGCATTTTGTTTGACTAGATGCCAGAAATATGAGTCTGGGCATTGCAGTTTCTAGAACACAGAGAAAATAAATTTCATCATAAATTATCCAATCATGCCTTCTTCTATAATAGTACAAAAGACAGCAAGTCACAATAGGATCTTAAAAGTATATCATTCAAAGATGAAAAATGCATCACATCTCAGAACAAGACAAGAAATCATGACACCTATTATTCCATCATTAATCTATCATGTGCCTGCCAAAAAAAATGGAACCCACTTTATTGAATGACAATTTTTCAGATAAACAAAGTGGCACTGGAAAAAAGTTTGCATTTTTCAAGGCATATTTAGCTAACTGGCATCTGACACAAATGAAGAAAGCCATCAAGAATCCCTATGACGTGTCAGCAAGTGATCACTGTTGCAGTAACGTCTAATCACCTCACATGTCATGGTTCTTGAAAGACTAGGACAAAAAAAAATGTAGGTGTATAACTCACTTTGATTGGAAAATAAACATCAAATTCTCATTTCAATTTTGAATTAGTTTTCTCTTAATGACAAAATCTGAGTAATTAGTGTTGGGCTAAAAGAACTTCTTTACAGAAATAAAAGTTATGCTATGTAAATCAGATTATAATTTCTCAAGATTGCAAGATACAAAAGATATGCTAACATAAAATTATTTATTTTTCTTTTCATTTTTTTTCTTTTTATTTACTGATGTATACTGTTGGGCTACCTTTTTCAAACACTGAAAAATGTACTATGATTTGAATATTTTAAAATACTTTATCATATTAAGTAATTACAGTCATTGAGGAACACCATTTTTAATTTTTTAAGCATCATTATTTCAAATGTCAGCCATGTGTATTTAAAGCCATAGTAGAGGGGAAAAAATTACAAATATTTGGGGAGGATCAAAAATGGGCAAAGGGAGGAATGAGATGGGTAAGCAAGGGAATATGGAGACAATTCAATTTAAGGGTCATTCGTGGGATTGTATGAAAACCTAATACAATGGAAGCTTCTTAAAATACATACACATTTGAAAGAAATACAAATGAAATAAGCAATAAAGGAAATAGAGCCCCAAATAGACATTTCTTGCCACCAAATGAAATCTTTACTCAAACCTTTACTAAATGAGTTGTTGGGTAAAGGGGACACGTGGAAATCCCTCAACAACAAACTGTTTACAAGGATATTGGTTGCATGACTCTCAAGACTGAAGACAAACCTACCTACATATTCCATCGAACACAGAGAGGTCAACTGTTACCTACTTAGAGCTTTCATCCTTAGTCACTAGTCAGAGAGTCTTCTGCATGACACCAAAAGAGAAATAGGAACACCAACTCAGCTATACACCCTTTGATCTATAATGATGACATGCCTACAAGATCTGCTAATACAACAATGGCAGAAATGTTATGGATGTATCCAATTACTATCTGATTGAACATAAGCCTGACACCATGATATGCTTCTGTTCTGCTAAAGAAACTCTGCAATGATAAAACTCGTAATGATTTTCTCCAAATGCATACATCAGTGTCTTGTTCAACTTTTGTCCTTCTGCAGTCAATGGAGTCAAATACAGAGACCCATAGGTTAACAATGTTCAGAATAAGAGACCTTGAAATATTTAGTCTTTAATGGGATTTCTCCATCAACATGTGGCCTAAGGTACTTGATGGAATCTGTAGAAAAGGCATCAGAAAGACTGTAAGACTGGTGGGAATGGAACAAAAAATCACCAAAACAAGGCTCCTAGTCACAAATAGGCTGACATACATATGAAGTCACAGACACAGATGGGCAACATTCACAGGTTCTGCAAAGGTCTAAGATAAATGCAGTCCCAGCACTGAAAAAGGCAGTAGGCAAAAACTTCTTCCCTGTATCCAGAAGCTATCTCTAACTGATAACTGCTTGCAAAGGAAAAATTAGTCTTCTCTAAAGAAATCAGACTGAGTAAAAAATTCACACTTAAAGGTAGGCCACATTTCCAGCAGTAAACAGGTAATGATAAATTAACTCAATAGTCTCTTTGGATATTCTTTATCTGATAATGCATTGTCTGGACATGTTTTCGTTTTGGAGGAAGGGTTTCTAGGCAGGGCTTCTCTGCAGTTTCGGAGAATGTCTTAGAACTACCTCTTGTAGACCAGGCTGGTCTTGACTCACAGAGATCCACCTGCCTCTGCCTCTTGAGTGCCAAGATTAAAGGCATGCACCAGCACCAGCCAGCTTGTCTGGACATTTTTAAAATCATTACAGGTCGTTTGCATATATATTATGGTTTCTGATCTTGTGTGTGAATACGCTTGTGTAGTTGTGATTATATGTGTTTCTTAAATTTTTCTGCATATGTATTTCCTTTGTACTACTCATGTTTGTTTGTTTTTATAGTGGCAAATTATTTGTGTTGGTAAATAAAACTTGCCTGAATATTCGAGGGAAAGTCAGCCATACTAGTCAGTCATACATGCCAGGTAGTGGTGGCACAAACCTTTAATCCCAAGACTCAGGAGACAGATCCAGGTGAATCTCTGTGAGTTCAAGGCCACCTTGGGCTAGACAAGACTGAATCTGCCTAAAAGAGAAATAGAGCTCACACAAAGGTGATTCTGTCAGTTGGGATCACATGACTTTAGTCACAGCACTAGGGAGGTGGAGACAGGAGCAGAGAAAAGAATATAAAGAGCAAGAAACAGAAACTCAGAGGAGTGTGGAGTGTGGGCTCTGAGGTTGGTGGAGAGCATTGCAGGATCACTCTTTTGTTCTAAAGATTTGGTAGAGGTAAAAGGTTTCTCTAGTGGTTGGCTCTTTTTCTTTTCTGGTTTTCATGTCTCTGGGATTTTATTATTCATGCTGCATTTGGCACCCAATGTT
>LOEQ01002455.1:172718-205445 GCA_001685075.1 Bramus lutescens | reverse complement strand
TATTAACCAATAAAAGTAACACATAGACAGATGACCCTCCTACATCAGGGGTGAAAAAGTATATGGCGGTATTGGGAAGTGGGTGGGATTGATGTGAAATTCCCAAAGAATACAAAGCAGCATATGTAAACATATATTAAAACAACAACTTTGACAACAAAATATAAAGAAAAAATGTATGAGACATAACCCTCTCAGGCTCTTGCACAAGATCACAATTACTAAATAACAGATAACAAAGACCAGGATGTAGCTGAAATGGCATCATTTTCCCCCAGAGTTCTATATTTAAAAAGGGTCAACGATCACCTCTCCTCCTGAACTTGTAGGTGCAAGCACCATGAAGCTCATTGTTCTCATGTGAGTGCTATAGATACAAATCTAGGTCCTCACTAATCCATAGTTATAAATACAAACACTTAAAGGGCAGTTTGACAAGAAGGTCACTTAGAAAAACAATAATTGGTTTTCTATAGGGCCTATTGCCTCTCAGAAATAAGTTTTCTCCTAGCTTAAGTACTAAACATGAAGTCTCTCCTATAGCGCTGTCCTCAAATCTAATCTATAAGTAGTTGGTTGATTGCAACCATAATAGTCATGCAACTATTGTACCAGTAGGCACACCTTGTCTAGCATGTCAGCCTTGTACCATGCAGGCTACAGTGCTGGGTAATAGTGTCAGTTTCTCTTCTCCCTTAGCAGCCTGCACAGCACCTTGCGGCATGAGAATTAGCCAGCTGGTAGAGTTTCTTGTTCAGTTTAAGATTTATTTATTTATGTCCTTCAGTCAAAATATGTGGATCTTCAGCTACAAATTCTTACCATCTAGTTATTCTGTGAGAATAAAAACAATTGCAAAAGCCTGTTGTGTTTTGGTTTTCTCCAGAGTGTCCCTGAATAATACTTGTAGAGATGTATCCCATTCTTGCCACTGGGGTTATCATTTACTAAAGCATGCCTTCTGAAAGCATAATAAACAACCCATGCAGGGTACCTCTTTTCAAGCATCAGGTATGTCCCTTTTTTAAACTTTTTAAAAATTATTTTAAAAGAAAACTATATTTTTTCATTTTACATGCCAAATCCATTTCCAATTCCCTCCCTTTCTCCTTATTTCTCCACTTTCCCCGTCCCACTCCCCGTACCAACCATCATCCACTAAGAATGGTAAGGCTTCCCATGGGGAGTTAACAATGTCTAGCACATTGTTTGAGGCAGGACTAAGGCCTTCTCCCCTATATCTAGGCTGGAAAAGACATCCCTACAGAGAGAGTGGGTGCCAAAAAGCCAGAATAAGCAGTAGGAATACATCCTGGTCCTACTGCTAGTGGCTCTACAGTTTGTCCCAGCCATATAACGGTCACCCACATTCAGACCTAGTTTGATACTATGACGTTTTCTTTGCTGTCAGGCCAGAGTGGGAAGGATCCCGTTAGCTCAGTTAAGCTGTTTCAGTGGGTGTCCCCATCATAGTCTTGACCTCTTTGCTTGTATTCTACTAACTCCTTTACCTCTTTGACTGGACTTTGGGAATTCAATCCACTTCAAGCCTCCACTTCAGTTCTCTGCATATGCTTCCATTAGTTGCTGGTTGTAGGTTCTACAATGACATTTAAGATAGTCATTAATCTGACTACAAGGCAAGGACAGTTCAGAAAGCCTCTCCACTATTGCTTAGGGTCTTATCTGGGGACATCCTTGTGAATTCCTGTGAATTTCTATAGTGCTAGATTTCTTGTGAACCCTATAACGGTTCCCTAATCAAAAAATCTTTTTCCTTGTTCTCCATCTTTTTCCTACCCCATGTCAATCATCTCTTTCCTCTAGTTCTCCTCCCCTCTCCCCCTTTCCCCTCTCCTCTTCTCCCGTCCTCCTTTTTTGCCTTCCCTTCTCCCATTACCCCCCACATTCTCAATCTTCTCATTGTTATCTAGTTTCCCTTCCCTAGGGAACCTACATATGTTTCTAGGGTTCTCCTTGTTACTTAGCTTTTCTGGGGTCAGGGACTATAGGCTCCTTAGCCTTTCCTTTATAGCTAGTATTCCATCTATGAATGGCTACATGTCATGCTCCTCTTTCTGAGTCTGGGTTTCTCACACAGGATGGTTTCTTCTAGTTCCATCCATTTGCATGCAAATTTCAAGATGCCTTGTTTTTTACCACTGAGTAGTACACATTGTGTAAATGTACCACATTTTCTTTATCCCTTCTTTGTTGAGGGACATCTTGGTTGTTTTCAGGTTCTGGCTATTACAAATAATGCTGCTATGAACATAGTTGATCAAATGCCTTTGTAGTATGATTGAGCATCGTTTGGGTATATGCCCAAAAGTGGTATTGCTGAATCCTGAGGAAGGTTGATTCCCAATTTTCTGAGAAACTGCCGTACTAATTTCCAAAGTGGTTGTACAAGTTTGCATTCCCAACAGCAATGGATGAGTTTTCCCCTTACTCCACATCCTCTCCAGCATAGGCTATCATTGGTGTTTTTGATCTTAGCTATGCTGACAGGTGTAAGATGGAATCTCAGAGTCATGTTAATTTGCATTTCCCTGATGGCTTATGTTGATTTATGTCTTTCAGTTATTTGAAATTATTCTGTTGAGAAATGTGTTTAGTTCTGTATCATATTTTAATAGGATTATTTGATATTTTGATGTCAAATTTCCTTAGTTCTTTACATATTTTGAAGATCAGTCCTCTGTCTGATATGGGATTAGTGAAGATCATTTTCTATTCAGTTGGCTGCATTTTTATCTTATTGACTTTGTCTTTTGCTTTACAGAAGCTTCTCAATTTTAGGAGGTTCCATTTATTTATTGTTGTCCTCACTGTCTATGATACTGGTGGAATATTTAGGAACTGGTCTATGGTACCCATGCATTGAAGACTACTTCCCAACTTCTCGTCTATCAGGTTCAGTGTGGATGGATTTATATTGAAGTCTTTTCTATAACGCTTCTTCAGACATCTCTAGCTTTGGTTAAGCCACATCTTACCTCCTTTTCTCTCCCATGCAACTGGCCTCATCCTTGCTTAAACCTGTTACTCTCATCATTCCCCTCCCCCATGTTCTTTTGTGTCACATGTCTTGTATGACATCTTCTTATTAGGATTTAATGAGCTTATGAGCTCATGAGCTTCAAGACCATAGCTTCTATATAGCTCTTTCATATAGCCTTCACTGGTTGAAAGGGATTAGAGGTGTTGACAGAGGGTTTTGTCCTGCCTGATCTTGCATCTTTTCAGTTTCAAAGAAACACAGAGGTCTGCATTAATTGTAAACTGGTTGACCTATTATCTCTGGCTTCTCATTAACTCTTTCTTATATCTTAATTTAGCCCATAATTCTTGTTTCTTGTAGCTACCTGGTTCAGTATCTTTTATCAGTGAGGTATGCTCATCTTGATTCCTCTGTGTCTGGACTCCTCTGTATTGACTGCAGTCTGACCCTTTCCTCTTCCCAGAATTCTCCTGTTCTCATTTGCCCTGCCTCTACTTCCTGCCTGGTCACCCCACTTAAATTTCTTGCCTGGCTATTGGCCAATCAACATTTTATTAAAGCAATATAAGACCTTGTCCCACAGCATAGAGGCTTTAGCATTATTTAATATTATGTCTCATTTTCAAGTCAGAATGGCTAGTATAAAAAAAATCAAGTTCTCGCAAGAATGCAGGTACAATAAAACCTGCATTGGTTATTTTCCATATTATATATAGCTTTAGGGATTGATCTAACTGGGTGGTGAAGAACGTAAAAAGAATGTCAGTGAAGACATAACAGGCACACATGCACACAGAGAAAAACTGTGAAGGTTCCACACATTCTGCAGGAGGTCTGGAACCATTCAAGGAAGGGAAACGCTTTTACTAACTACAGTACCAGAAGGGGTAATTAGCTTATCTGCTTTGGTAATTTCTGTAAGGGAGCAGGCTCAGGTGCTGTCATTGTGGTGCAAAAGCTGCTTGATAAGTACAGCACACAGTAGTTAATTGTTAGTAAGCACTTTTACGTGGACCATGGAAATGTTTGCCATTTTTCTGAGCCTTGCAAGGACAGCTTTACCACTACGTGGGTCAGAAGCAATGGGGTACTTAAAGTACCTTTTTTCTACTCAATAACACATATTCACTCAGGTTTTCATCTCCTCTCAACTCTTAACGGTACAACATGAATAAGTTGGTATGATTCTTATAAAACTAAAAACAGAATTACTCTATGACTCAGCTATACCACTCCTGGGTACATACTTAAATTGCTCTAAATCCTATCACAGAGTTATTTGAAGATTCATGTTTGTAAAAGCAGTATAGTCAGAAAATGGAACAAGTCAAAAATGTCCATCAACAGATGAGCAAAGAAAACGTGGTGAATATACAACATAGAACATTATTCATTTTATAAAAATGAAATCATGGGAGTAGCAAGAATAGTTGGTATTTGGATAAATTGTCCATTGCATTTGGATAGAATTGAAAATTATTGTGTTGGACATAGTAATGTAGATTCAAAAAGACTAATTCCCCATGTTTTATCCCATCTGGAGAGCCTAGATTTTAATTTGTATATGTGTAAACATAATGTATTTAGATGTGATGAAACTCTGAAACATCAAAGGAAACAGTAAGAGAGTATACAGAGTCTTTAAAGGATAGGTAGGAAACAAAGATGGTCACAGTATATCTATGGCATACAAGCTTTTGAGGGAACAAAGATGGTCACAGTATATGTATGGCATACAAGCTTTATAGAGAATATTGGAATGAGGAAGAATACAATCAACAGGGAAAAGGGAAAGGAGGAAGATTAAATAAAATAGCAATTTAAAAATCATTTTCATGGTTGCTACATAACAATATATGAAAGTATGCCCTCCATTCATCATATAATAGCTAGGTCTTGAGGTGACTGTTGTAATCCTCAACTTTATTTCCCTATCCTTTCAGAGGGTTTATCAAGTTGCCAGTTTCTACCACATTAAAAAACTGTGGAAAATCATGTGTTTTGCTTCCATGATTATGTTGCAGAAAGGTTTTGGCTTCATCTCTATAATTTTCTCCGTCTCTCCATCTCATAACTCACCAGGTACTACTCCATGAATAGACTTGAATTAACAATGTCAAAGTTCATTTGGTCTAGATCCAAGATGGCCAGAGAGCACATAAGTGAGTTTGAGGCTGATCCTACCCTGGTGGAGTCCATCATTCCTGCATGCCCTTGACCAGAGAGGAAGGAACTAATGAAGAGACTTCAGTTCAGCTTGGATCTGCTTCTTGCCACCTGCTTCCACAGAAACCATGAAAAATTAATGTTGGTTATTTTTAGCTGCTAGGTTTTGCGATACTTTATTGCACTTCAAAGCATAAATTAGTGGTCTTATAATTCTTCCACTATAAATTAAAACCATTGGAGGAAATTATTCATACATCATATTGACAAGGATTGAAGTTTAATGATGCTTATTCATGATAATGGAAGGTGGTGATAAAGAGACTCTTGCTATTGCATGTAATGTGCAAATTGGTTCAGTTTTAAAGAGAAAATAATTTATCATTGTACACTAAATTGGTAAATGTTTGTATTCATTGCCTTAGCAACTTAATGTTCACATCACTAGCAGAATGACTGCATTAATTGTGATTCACGTATGTAATGAAATATCCTGCTGCTCTGATAAAGAAAAGATACTTCTAAATGTGTTATCATGAAATGTTATCAAAGAAAATTACTTATTTTTATAGTCCTTACTCTTATTTTTCTCAATTTCTTTCGGATATTTACATAGTTACCACAGTAGAGTTTTCCACAATATTTAATCTAATGATTATTAGGAGACATTGAACTTTAAGATGTTGATGCTTGAGGCAAATTATTTGTGTTTAATTTCTCTTCTAATACTTCTGAAAGGATATTGACAGATACACTGTAGCTCAAGTTCTTCCCAAATGAGTTAATATCTGACTCAAACATATGTTGGAAAATTTAATGGCTTAATATAAGCCAAGATTAAGTAGTGCATGGAATATAACACAAAGTAACTAAGGTTGATCACTTTCTACAATATTATCCACATTTGTACCTGAGCAAGTGAACAAATCTCATGGATGCTTCTGGATTCATAATAATTGAAAGAAGAAAAGTGACATTTGGTTTGGAAATACAAAAATCCGCTATTCAGTATTCAGATGGTGAATTTATGTAATATTCCATTACTGCTAGTCATACAGGGATATTATAAGCCCATCAGATCAATGTACATGTTCTGGCATTGATTCAGGGGAGGGATTAAGTCAAAGAGACTCAAGTATTTTGTTATAGACAGTATTACTGCTTCTATCACTCTGACAGAAGACATTATCATTGGATTCCCACACAGGAAACACATCTGTTTAAGATTATGATGAAATTTTTACTTCTATGAATGTGGTTTGTAGTATTGAAATCATTAAAAAGATGGTCTATACAAACAGGATTTGTTATTTTCCCGAATGACATGCAAAATATAATAGATACATGGAAAACTATCTTCAACAAGGCATTGGTAAAACCAAAGTATAGTATCACATCTCCACATTCACAAACATCCCTCTAGATTAATTAATACCCCCAGTGATGATTATAGTCACTAGATAAACATAAAGGTTTATTTCTAAAAAATAAATTAAACCTATTACTCTGACTTAATAATATCTGTTAGATATTACTATTAGATATATCAAAATTAAAAGTTTCACTTATAATTACCATATTTAATATAATGAAATTCAATAAACATAATTTATAAAATAAAAAGATAGTAAATTATTTTCAAATAGGTAGCTAGGCAAATGTGACATTAGGATGAGATATGTAAGATGAAATACCAAACAAAATATAGCATTGATTCCTAGTCACTGGAAAATTCTACTTTCTAGGTCATTTTTTTGCAGGGAGGAAAAAATGCATTATTGAAATTAAATAGATTTGCTCAGGTATGTCTGGAAATACTTTGCTTATTTTAACAGTCCAGCTGGTATAATTGCATACAATTTTTGAGCTCCTTGCTGTGACAAGTTCTTAAAACACAAATCCACCATCCTCCTTTCACAAAAGGCACAGTATTCTTACAAAATGGCTCACAATTTTAAGAAGCTATATACCTAAGACACAATGTTTATGTCAATTTGTGGCCAAAGCAGGCTAAGTTAAAAAAAAAGAAAGCTGTTTAGAGACCTCTTATCTGCCTGGAAACTTTCTTGCAAACATTTTCAAATGCAACCCAAGAAAGAAAATAGTTTATAAATATGAAACTGTCATTTAATTAGTAATTACTAATGTTTTATGTTATACATTCTGGGGGCTAATTTACAAAGAAGTAGCACATTAAGGGGGTTTATTTAATGCAGTTTATATGATATACTATGCATTGTCAATCATAACTTCAGGAACAATACTTCTGGAGGAACTTTCTTCCTTTGTCTGTATTTCAAAACATATCAACTGCTCAGTTTTTTCAGTCCCCATACTGGTTCCTATACCTGAATAAACTTACATTTTATTTAAAACCCAATCATTGCACAGGAAAAAGAAGAGTAACAAAAATTGGAGTGGAGTCCTTCTAAATAATTCCAATTAATTAAAATTTTTCTATAACTCTACGTTAATAGTAGAGATGAATGCTGAAAAGATGATTTTGCCTCCTTGATACTATAATTTTATTAAATGCTGCACTAGTACACTTATAATTAATTTTACAATCTACTCTTTGTTTTGCTTTGACATTGGATATTTAAATATGTAGATATTTGGGACCTTACTTACTCTTAAATGTGTCCCATGGCTAAGATCCGGGCACGTTAGGTCATATTCAAACTCTGTAGCTCACTTTGTTCATTTAAACATGTCAAAAGTCAATGCCATGGTGAAAATCCAGACCTCAGAATTAATCCTCTTTTCTGATGATTTACATTAACTGACCCAGCCCCTGTGGCAGGCAGATGGAACACAAACCTATTCCCGTTTATATAATGCTATGAAGGATTTGAAAAGAAGATCAATCTTCACATAACCAAAGAAATTGTATAGATTTATAGACTAGGATAGAAATTTAATGATCATGAATTTCAAATCCCTGATTTTTCAGATTAGTAAACTGAGGCAGGGAAGGCAAATTAATGTTTAAGATCAGATATCAAGCATATCCCAGAGAATTCTTTGGTATTATTTTTATCCCATGTACCTTCCTTACTCTATTTTACTTGTAAGTACCTTTAAAACATCAGCCATTGTTTTCACATGCCTTATAAGAGCAATATTGCAGTACTAATGCCTGTATTAAGGATAAAAAAAACCTTTACTTCTACCATGTATTAGTTTTTTTTAATATTTCTATTACAAAGTTATCTGACATAGAGATATTAGGGAAGAGCTACAGGTTCAAAGTTTAAAAGTTCAATTTTTAACTACTTAGACTTGAGCAGAACATTATATAAATGAGCAAACGTGGTTTGCAGAGGAAGGCCACTGAAAAGAAGGGGAGTATTCATAAAGAGACAATATAAGAAGAGACTGGCGTTCTCAAAGACATATTTCCAGTGGCTTACTGTCTCAATCATGCCCTTCTTCCCAATTGTCCACATTATTAATTCATCAAAAATTAATTAATTGTTAATTAGTTTAGGACTCTCGTGATTTAGTTGACTCTAAATCACCTCTCTGATATGCCCACGTATGTCTCTAATACTAAACACCTCTTAATCCAAGCAAATTGGCAAAGTTATCCAATACATTTTACTATCTCTACAAATTACCCAGATACTATCCTATTTTGTCCACGATAGCATTCTTTAGAGACATTCTAACTATCTTAACTGTCATTGTAGAATCCTCATCCAGCAGCTGGTGGACCAAGAGATCTACAGCAAAGCATTGGGCCAAGCTACCAGAGACCAGTCCAAGAGACAGAGGACTGATAATATGAGCAAAGGGATAATCAAGATCATGATGGTGATACTGACAAAAAGATCTGACCTGTGCAAGTGAGAGCTCACTAACTCTGAACTGATAGTGGGGGACACTGCCTAGGACCAAACTAGGCCCACTGCATGTGGGGGACAGTTATGAGGCTTGGACAATCTGAGCAAGGGATACCTTGCTCAATGTAGATATAGGGGTGAAGCCCTTGGTCTTGCCTTGAAGTGTCAGACTCTGTTAAATACTCTTGGGAAGCCTTACCCTTTCTGAGAAGTGGACAGGGTAGGGTGGGGGAAAGGGTGGGGTGACAAGAAGGGAAGGTTTGGGAATGTGTTAGCTGGGTACAACAAGAAAAGATTATATCAAAATTATCCTTAATAAGAAAAGGACAAAAGAATAATATGGGTGCTGACTGACTTGATTGCTGTTTAAAAAAGAAATATTCTAAATCCAAGTCTATGCTATCTAGGAATCCTGAGAAATGAATCAGCAGGCAAGAGCACTTACTTCTCCTCTAGAAGACTCATATTCAATTGTCAGCACTCATATGGAAGCTCATAACTGCTCCCAATTCTTCTGGAGGTCCTCCGTGGGCACCAGGCACATGTGTAGTGTACAGACATATATATAGTCAAAACATAAATACACATGAAATAATAAAACAACAAAAATAAATGTATGCCATTTAGTGGCAACTGAAATTCCTAGGTTATTGTCATAAATACATAAAAAGAATGTGACTGTACCATCACCTCTATCTCTCTCTTTGTCTCTTTCTCTCTCTCTCTTTCTCAACTACTGAACAGCATTCTCATTATCTCATTAAATTGGGTGCATTTATAACAACTGGCCATATTTTCTTTATAGTAAATAATGAATTTTCTAAGTTTTATTTCTGTGAATATTTTTATGACTGTAAATTCTCCTACTCTTCCAATGTTGTTACCTCTTTTTACTAACAATAAACCACTGATAATTCATAAATATTTTAATGGCCAAAGAGGAAGACAAATAGTTCAGTATTGTAGGACCATGCTAATAGAGTTTTCCAAGATATTATCTTTATTTAGCAAGCACAGTGAGTTGACTCTCTGTGGAATTCTTGCCCTGAATTAACTAGCTGGACAACCTGCTGTTTAATTGCAAAACCTTCATTTCCCTAGGTAATGTACTATGGTGTTGATTCTAAGTGGGCCCCAATAGTCTTGATGACTGAAGACTAAGACCTTACCTTGCAAATGATACGTTTATCTCTAAGGGATCCTTAAGTGTTATCTACCTGTGAGTAAAATACATATTTCACACCCCCTCCTCAGATTATCAGTTGCTCCTTCCCGCATTCAAACCTTTATACCACGTGCCAGAACAACTGTAACACATTCCTGTTTTCATGCATTTCATATATTCTTACTGGATCCTACAATAACTTCTTATACTTAGTGGAAACAAGATATTACTTAGTTATATGGAGATTGTTTTCAAACCCATCCTGCTACTCATGTTTTGCAGTAATCAACTTTCTATGACTTTCTATTTGCAAGCTCTGAAATGCAGACAAACTTATTAAAACTTATTTAATCCAAAGAAGCCTGTTAATTTTCTTGTCCCTCAAATTCTATCACTATCATGTATTTTTATTATTTTTTTGAAAAGTTGTAATATGATATTATGTAGCTCAGTCTGACCTCCAACTCTTTATGCAACTAAGAGTGATGTTGAATTTCCAATACTTGCCCCGACTTCCCAAGTGTTGGGTTTGCAGGTGTGCACCCAAAACCACATTTCCTGCAGTGCTGAAGACTGAACCCTGGCTTAGTCTGTACACACTAGCCAAGCACTTTATTTGATGAGCTATTTTTGCTCATCCCTTAAAACACCATATATAATTATCATTTATGTCAAGGCAAAGTTCCTTCTCTGTCCTCACTTCCAACATATCTAGATTTTTTTTCTTATTTCTGTGATTTTTCAACAGTGACTTAATACTTGGTTACAACTTAAAAAAACTGCTAATTAACTTTTAACTAGCATGGCATATTTAATTCCTTTTGAGGTACGGCCTTGATACTGGGATTTTTAATCTCTGCCTATGTAATGGTGCTGTTCAGCAACAGTTAACAACACAGTCACTTACAGACCAAGCACACCCCGACCTACACAGTTCCTTGTGTAGTATAAAAATGTGCACATCAGCTTCATAATGCCTTTGTGCTTTTAAGTTGTTTTAGAGGTGCAAAGGAATTCATTGGCTTCTGAATGAATATTTCTGTATTTATGACCTATTAGTAAATCCATATTCCCACCATACCATCTAAATATCAAAGAACTTAGCAACAAGTAAATAAAACTTTTATGAACATGAAATTATGGGAACTAGAATGTATACCTTTTATTTCACTGTTTCTTTTCAGTGATATTTGTCATTATCAACATAATAATTACATGACATTCCTATCTATGTTTAACAGGGATTAAGTACAAATTCAAGGACAGTTTGAGTTTAGTGAGAACTACAAGGGTAGCTATCGAGAAATGAATGGGAGGTAAAGTGATTTGAAAGTCTAGAGGGCATACCTATCATGTATAATAGTGTGGGACATTGTTAGGACTCTGCCTTTTGCTGCATGAGACAGAGAGCCATTGCGAAAAAGTAGAGATTGGATGAAAATGGCATTACCTAAATTATATGTTTAAAGGATTCATTTCTCTGTTTAGGACAAAAACCTAGAACTGGTGTAATGGATGAAAGTAGTTCATAAATGCATAAATACTTAATAATAAATTAGTGAAATAGTTCAAGAAATGGATGATATTTATTTGTAATAGCAAGGGTTGCATAAGAGTATTTAAAAGGATTTGATCTATTCGAAAGCTTCATGGATAGGATTTGCTCTGGGAATACAGGTAACATGCGAGGAGGGATGGTCTATGTTTGACAACCAATGTTTTAACCTGAGCAAATAAAAAGACCACATGTAAGCTGTGAATTTCACAAGCATTTCATGTATGTTACCAACCTGAGCAGTACATAAAATTCTATGAGAAGACATACACCATTTTGTTACAGATTGAGTCTCATGATTATTTATCCAGGTATTTTCCTTTGAAAATGTAATCGATAATAATATTCACAGCATAGTATTATTTTGATGGTTCTAATAGTTAATATGTTAAAATTCCTAGCTTGTATTTTCAATGTTCAGTAATGATATAAGCCATGGAACAACATAAAACTGATGCTGCAAATAAGGGAAATAGAAGAAATAAAGTCACATTGCTACTGGAAGTGAGATTTGAGAGACCACTCTGTTACTCTTGACTTGCAGTGGAGCTATGTTAGTCAAAACATCCAACAACAACAACAAAAAACAAAAGATGCAACCACAAAAAATTTCATATAACATTAAAACAGAATTTGAGGAATATAAGCTCTCTTAACTGTGATACGAGTTTTTTATTAATTCCTTGAACTCTGGGTAAATAGTATGCTGAGAAGTAAAAGAGAATATACAAACAATAGCAACAAATGTATTATGAAAGGAAATTGATCCACACTGAATGTTATATATGTTCAGAAGCTAATCATAAGAACAGCCAACTCCTGAAATCTCTCAGTAACTGTGAGTCAGGAGGTAATACTGCATTGCTATGATGGTGGTCAAATAACTGATGAAGTTGAAATCTTGCTAATCTCTAGCAATTTCCTAGATGTTATAACACTGAGTGACTGAGCTATAGTTTTTGTGTCTATATACATGCAGTCTACATTATCTACGTAACAACAAAATTATCTAATGCTGCATTTCTCAGAATACATTCCAATAATTAGGAAGTGTATGATCTTATTTGCAAAATTGGAGTCATTATAAGGGCAACAAGACAGATGGACATGAAATAATTTCCTAGTAAATGATTCAAGAGCAATAGAACCTTGATAATAAGAACAAGGTTTACAGGCAATTCCATGATTCAACAACTTAATTCAAATATAAGGTTAAATGTTCATTTATGATTCGTGATTTATTGATATCCGAATGCTTATTTTTGTCTGTAATATAAGAACAAAATCTCACCTCATATGTTTCACTCAGGATTTAATGCATAAAAAGTTCTGAATATTAGAGAGTCTGGCATATAGTAGGCTTTTAATATATGTTTGCAGTTAGGTGGCCATGAGGTCTAAAGAGTCCGAGACTAAGGGAGGATGAGATCCCTGGTGAAGAGAAAGGGATGTGAACAAGATGACACAGATGGTCTACATATGGCTAATGGCTCCAGGTGTCTACGGTGCTTGTTAAATAAACCTGTTTGTAATTTGTCAATAATATTGTTTAAGTTCGCTCATCTAATTCTTTTTGCAACTATCATTAGTCTAAATTATCATGCAGATCAAAGTACTATAAATCAGGCCTACTTGAACCAGGTAAACACAAATGTCCATCTGGCTGTGATTTATGAGCCAAGGCTGGGATTATACATGTGACAACTAGTGAGGGAGAGTCAAAAATGCAAGGCAAATACTGCCTGGGCAAGCTTCATTCTCTATTTGCAACTAAACGAACATCATAAAACAGCATCCAAAAAGACACGTTCTCTAGTCTGATTAGCACACACTTAGGTCAAATGCAGCCAATCACTGCTCCTAATATGTTGCTTCTAAAAAGGCATACCCTAACTATAAAAGTATTGATTAGATTTCTTATAAAATTTTCTAATAAATGTCACATGCATATTATAGAATATTAGAATATTGGGTGTGCTCATAAAATAGAATCAGCAGCATCATAATCATCAAATATGTTATTAGGCATTTGATTTCAGTACCAATTACTGTTTTAAAAGAACTTAGTTTTTCCCAGCTGGATTCACAAAACACTAATATGATTATACTTGGATATTTTGTGTTAGATTTATCATCTGTCTTTCTTCTGAAACACTAGAGAGTAACTTTACCAGAGACCAGTCTCAGAGAAAGCAGGCTGGGGTCAACCGAGATGGAATACAGAAAGATTTAGAAGCGGCAAGAGAGTGGTATATAAGGTGTCTGCGCCTGACAGTTTGGGGTGTCTGATACCAGTTTTCCTGCAGCAGTAGGCTCCGACTGCATGGAACTCCTTCCAAGACTCCAGTTTTACAGGCAAGTCTACTGTGTTCTTCCACTTGGTCTCCTGGCCAGGATTGTAGCACCTATGATGTCAACATTCCTAGAAGCGACACTGACTTTCTCGAATCGCTGACTTCTCCTTTGTTTGGGGAGCATCTTGTCAGGGTTAGCAACTTTTCTTTTGCCTGTGCAACTGATTCTTTAAAATATAACCCTACCAGTTGAGGGGGATCTACTTTCATAATTGTTTCTTGTTTTACAATAATCAATGGATAGAGTTTAAATTTCCATGTCAAAAAAATTGTTGATTAACAAATACCTCAGAAAGAGATGTCTTTGCCAGTGTCTTGTTTACTGGGATTTCTAAAGCCTCTAGTATGCTAAAATACATGGCTGCTGTCCAGCAGTGAGGTGTATAGTATTTCTTAGCGCAATAATCCAAAGAGATGTTTTGTTTCTGTGTTTTGCTTTGTTTTTCATAGAATAACTGTAGTTACTTTTGGAAAGTAATTATTTAAAATGCTGATCAGAGTCAACATCCCTCTGAAAATTCTGACTATAACACATGGGGTTCCAACTTTATACTTTGTACGCATTGTCGGTTGATGCATTTCTAACTGTGACCCCAGAAACGGGCATCTTAGAAAAGGAAGCTCAGCACAGGGTGTGGACATCATGCCCCTTATTTTGAGCCATTTGCAACAAGCTATTTCTGAAACCTTCTGCCAGTTTGGTAATTGAATCCAGTTCATGGAGCTTGCACCCTGGAAATGCCACTGCATTTCATTTATAATCATCCTGACTGGATTTGAAATGATTAAATGTTCCAGATTGGTGGGGGAGGGGAGGGTCCAAATGGATTCGTACAGAAATGTTATTAACTTGGAAATGGTTCATTGGCCGTTTGGCATTTTCACATTGGTGGGTTTAATTTGCAGAGTGAGAAAAGAGAACTGGAGAGACACAGAGCTCAGTATTTTTGCCACTTTAACATTTATGCTTGGCGCTTATGAACCTGAGCTGAGAACTAATTAAATTTCCGTGTTGTAGCTTTTAAGTTTTATAACATATAGAAACTTGTCTATATTCGAACACTTCTTTTATATAATATGGGTTTTAAATGTAGACCCTTCCCATGAGTATTTTTCTTAAGGAAAAATAATAGCTATAAAGATATAGCTTTATACAAATAAACTCATTCTTTCACACTTAAGTGTTCTGAATGAAGTATCTAAAATACATCTCACCAAGGCAAGATAAGTAAGCATGTAAGTTAAATCAGCCATTCTAATCAATGATGTGAAGTAAAATAAAAAGAAGCAGGAAGGCAGAAATAATGAATTACGTAGGATGTTCCATAAAGAGGTGGGAAGTAGAAAGAAACTCAGCCAACAAAGGTCTACAAACCGGATATAGACAATAACTTAATATCCAAACTCTCTTCAGGAACTATAAAAATGCATCATGGACAGCAATTTTCCATGTGTGAATTCCCTGCTTGAAATGCTGTATAGAAGTCAAAACACTTAAAAGAAATTGAGAAGTTTGACCAGAGTAATGAAGATTTATCCTCGATAGGTCTACTGGCTGATTACTCAACTCTCTCCATTTATTCATTTGTTATATATTTATTGCTCCCATAGTGTGCAAATAACCCAGCTGTTGAGGAAAGAGTCTCAAAAGGTTCATGTTACAAATAAAGGGGGTAAAGAGTTACAGATTATACTAAAAGAAACAAACAGAGAAATCAGAAACATCAGTAAATGAAATAGCTAGCCATTATTAGATATTATTAGTTCTTCTGCTGGCAAATGGCTGAAAACAACATCTGTAAATTCTATATTCTCAACAAAGGGAAGTTAAAAAGGTGAGTGTGCCATGGCTATAGCAGTCAGACCACAATGGGCACAGGAAGCAGGAAGGCAAATGTCAGATAGTCACATACTTCCTAACACTTCTGAAACTTTGTGTTCCATTTACAATGTCAGGACTTTGGATAAAACAGATTTCAAAATATCTTCCAGCCATAAAATTCTCTTATCTGTATGAATGAAAAGGACAAGATTAAATCTTCCAAATAGACAGAAAGTACAAGAAGATGTGCCAAGAAGAGCACAGAATGATTAATGGAGTGTCTAGGGAGAAAAACAAATAATAAAAATTCAGCTGTGTCTATAATTTTGTATTAGTGTCTTCACATGGTAGTTATAACTCTTGAGCCTAAATCAACAGAAAACTACAATTCAAAATATATTACCACTTTAAACAAATCATCTTTGCTATATTTCTTTCTCTCAGAATTGTTACATATTATATTCTATTGTTGTCAAAAAGACTGCTTGCACATTAAAGCATATTCTAAGGTGTTAGTAATTTTGATTTGATTATTTACTCATCTATATTACCTGGCCTTCAGGGTAAAAAATGGAGTAACTATCAGTAAATACTGTAGAGAGTCATATTTTCCTAAGTATTCTACATGGAAGTTATTAGAACATTGACTCTTGTCCAATAAATTTAAAGCTCTTTAGATTTTGTTTATTTTGATTTTATGTAGATGAGTATCTCCTGAATAGATGTGTGTGCACAAAGGCTAGAAGATGGAGTCATAGCCTATGGAGTTACAGTGTGAGCTATCATGTGAGTGCTCTTTATTGCCGAACAATCGCTCCACCCCCTTGTCAGAGAAGTTTGAGGAGATCAAGGGGATACAAATCGGAAAAGAAGTCAAATTCTCATTGCTTGCTGGTGATAAGACAGTTTACATAAGCGATCCAAAAATTCTACCAAGAAACTCCTATGACTCATAAACATTTTCAGTAACGTAGCAGGAAACAAGATTAACTCAAAAAGAAATCAGTAGCCCTCCTGTACACAGATGATAAAAGGGCAGGGGAAGAAATCAGAGAAACATCACCCTTCACAATAGCCACAAATAGCATAAAATATCTCCAAGTAACTCTAACCAAACAAGTGGAAGACATGTATGAAGAAAGAAATTGAAGATGACACTAGAAAGTGGAAAGATCTCCCATGCACTTGGGTAGGCCGAATTAACTTAGTAAAAATGGCAATCTTACCAAAATATATCATTTCAAATCACAACACAACACACAAAATTTCAAAAGATTCAGTATACAACCCAGAAACAGAACATGGCTTGATCCCTATTCTGTATTCTGTCCACACGTTCAGTTCAAAATGACACAACCAATATTTTTTCAAATTAAATTATAATGTTTGGTTTGGTTAAAAGATAGGTTTCCATGTATTTTTTTCATATTCCATTCATTTTGTTTTCTCTCCTCCTGCGTGTGTGTGTGAGTGAGTGAGTGAGTGAGTGTGTGTGTGCTCTCGTGTGTGTGCTCAGGCTTGTTTTTGCTCTTATTTGCTTTCTCAATGCCTCAACAATAGCACTTAACTACTCTTTCTCATCACTTCAAGATGTAATTTTCAATAGTCTAGCATTCACGACTAGAAAAGAACAACGAAATGGAATGTTTCCATACTGCATTTGAAAGAACATTTCAAATATTATTGTAAAAGACTAGCATGCTAGTCTTAGAAATTTCAAGGCATAAGTTTAAGCGTCTAGTGTTTGACAATTTTCTCATTGCCAAGACAGATTTTAATACTGAAACCAAATCAAAATTTCTATTTTCTTTATTATTTTATTACTGTGCCTATTTCCCCTCTCTTAAATGTACCAAGACAGATAAATGTTCATTTATAAGAACAACAGTAATTTCCATACAATACCAAAAATTCTGGCTAAACATCTCACATCTGAATTTTAAATTCACTGCCATATATCTTGATACTTTAACATGCCATGAAAATCACTGCACACAGAAAGAAGCCATCTGGGTAATAAAACCATCATTGCTATCATAAGCAGTCATCACTTCTGATGAGCACCTATAAATACCTTCAGCAAACATGTCTAGCATGGAAATGTCACTTCTTGGCCTTCACAACCCTCATTACAGGTCTGAAGGAATTGTCAAGCTCTCCAATCATGCTCTCCCTGCTAATTCTTTTCACACACTACGGAATAAAACGCTTTGCGAGCTGCAGAGCCCCTCAAGTAACTTGGTAGAATTTATGCCTTCATTCTCCTGCGTGTGCAGTGCTGAGCTGATCCCTCCATTCTTCCTCCTTTTGCTCTTCATGGCCTCAAGTCCTCTCACACATTGCTTTCCTTCAGGTAAACCCCACTCTGTTTTTAAAGCTGGCCTGCCATCATTCCACAATGCTGAAGTTCTTTAGTAATGAAACAACGGATGAGGACTCCTTGGAACCTACCCGAACAAGGTTCTCTACGATTTCCTGACAATCACATACTTGGAATTTGTCTTAAACTGCTTCAGGATTTCCTTTGTGCCTTTTACCGGATTAATCTTAGCTAAACCCTTTAGAGTCTAAAATGCAAGCCTATACTATTTTTGCACGTGATTTATAAAGTATACTCAGAACCAGAATTGCTTGCCTATATTGACTTCAGTTTTAGCCAGGAGAGCTCAGCCAAATCACTAGATTATCAATTTTCACATTATCTCTGTTTGTTTGTTTTATTTTTTACTCTCCGATCAATTATCTTTAATTAGCCTTTACACACTGTACACACTTTACATTAGCCCAAGGACAAAATCTAGTCACGGTTTTCACAGTGAGGATGAAATAAAGTAAAGATTGCTTCATAGAAGTCTCCTTTCATGTTGAACTATTTTCTGTTGTGAACTAAGTAGGTGAATTAAGGTTTTTCTTCATCTTCCCTTTCAATATCAAACAAATGAAGTTGCCTTGGTCTTTGGGGAAAACTTACACAACAAAATTAAAAGTTTCTCGGAATCTATTATAACCATTAGTGACTATGACTAAATGAAACAAATTGTTCACATGACAAGGTAGAAGTGAATGGACTTTAGATAAACTTACCTTAAAAATAACAAAAGAAAATTACTATCAGTGATTGTAGACATGTGAATTAACTTGACTATGACATCTGATATAAAATATATGCATGTATCAAATCATCATGACACACATATTACTGACAAATGTGATATGTATGTTTCAATTAAATATTCATACACAATGATATAAGGGTTTTTTATATAAAACAAAATCTTTGAAAAAAACTTTAAAGAATACTAGAGGTTTAAATTGCTTACCTCATCCCCCATTTGTCTGCTTTCTCTGGTACACACCTTGTGGTAATAATTGACTTGGTCAAATTGACTCAACCGAGTATCACCTGGGAAGAGAGTCTCAGGTCTCTCTACAATGTCTGCGTGGTGATGACCTGGGGGAATGTCTGTGGAAGTTTGTCCTGTCAAGTCATGGGGAAGATCTGCATGCTATGGGTGGCACCACATCCTAGGCATTGGATTCTGTGGTTCTTTGTTTTTGACTGTGGATGTGATGCAACTGCAGCTCCTCTTTGACTTCCACAGAGTCATGAACTGCAGCCTGGAATGGAAACATCACCTCCATGAAGTTGCTTTTTGTCAGGATATTTTATCCTAGAAACCAAAATAAAATGGGAACATACTTTTGAAAATGTATCAATTATTTCACCCTCTCTTATTTCCTATCAGTGCTTCAGTTAAATTTTTAAAGTGAATACATTTAATAGTTAAAAAAATAAAAGGCTTATACACTGATGATGAGAGGAATGTTGTCACATCCAAGTCATAGTAATATCTATAAACTCTAATATATAATCCTGTTAAAGTAAAATTACCAAAGCTAGTCTGAGAATGGAATAAACAAATAAACAAGATATAATTCATGTTTATCTGTAAAAAATAGATAAATAATGTAATTTTAAAAGGTTTTTTTAGCCATTTCTTTATAAGCTTCCCTTTTTATTTTCCATAATTATGATTTTAATTTGTGCCAAACCCCATGGCCAAAAGCAACTTGGAGAAGAAAGCTCCCGTTTCACCTATAGCTTTGTCAATGGAAGTCTGGGCAGAAACTCAAGACAGAAACCAGTGGACAGAAACTAATGCAGACGCCAGGGGAGTGCTGTTTACTGGCTTGCTCCCCAAGGCTGGCTAGACTGCTTTATTTCTTTGCTCCCCAACCTTCAGTTTTATTTATTTTAATTACTTTTTCAACTTTTATTGAAAATAGATGTTTTCTAATATAATAATCCTGATTAGTTTTCCTTTTTATTATTTCTCCCAGTTTCTCCCCACATCCCTTCTAGTTTTCTGTCTGAGGCTTTATTCAGTAATTGGTGGTAACAGATGCAGACTCACAGACAAACATTATCTGAAGCTCAGGGAATCCTTCAGAATAGGGAAAAAGGATTCCCGTAATCAGAGCGGGTCAAAAATACGACAAGAAAATCCACAGAATCAGCTAACGTTGCCTCATAGGGCTCAGAGACTGACCCAACAACACTCTGCACGTATGTGACAGTTGTACAGCTTGCTTTTCTTGTAGGACTCATAGCAGTGGGAGCAATCGCTGTCTCTGAGTCATTTGCTGGCCTTTGGGACCCAACTCCTCCTACTGTGCTGGTTTTTCCAACCTTAAAACGTGGACGGTGCTTACTCTTACTGCAACTTGATACGCCATATTTTTTTTTACTATCCTGCAGGTGCGCGATCTCATATGTCATATTTTTTGATACTCATGGGATAATTGCACTTTCCTAAACAGAAAGAGAGCAGTGGATTGAGAGGGTGCTGACAAAAGGGGTAGCAAAGAGAGACTAGGAGGACAGGGATGGAAGGGAGACTGCAGCAGAGATGTAAAATACATGCATACATAAATAAATTTTGAAAAAAATCTAAAAAGAAAACAAACAGGCTTCTAAAGGATAATAATGAAATAAAATACAAAAGATGAACGAAAAACTGACACTTCAGAGCTGGACAAGATAAAGAAACGGGTAAGAGAGCCCAAGTGACGGTGAAAGGAAGGATCAAAGGCCCACTTTCAGGAATCCCTTCAAAACACTAACCTGGAAGTCCCAATCCAAGCACAGAGGACCTGATAAAGATGTGCGCAGGCCCTGTGCGCGATGCCTCGCTCACTGAGTTCAGATGAGCTTGGATCATGTTCATTTACAGCCTTGTTTTCTCCTAAGCTGCAGAACCTCCTGACCAGGGAATCACCACCATTGTAGTGGGCTGGGCTCTCTCACATCTGTCTCTGATTTAAAAAGACCTCAGGGGCTTGCCTTCAGGAAATCTGGGTAAAGGCATTTTCTCAGCTGAGGTGCTTCCCAGATAAATCTAGCTTGTGTCAATCTGAATACGTATCATTAATAACACGATATTCCTCAAAATGATGTTGGGAGAACTAATAGAGAGGAACCTTATTAACCTAAAATATTGAAACACAAGGAAAATTAAATATGTGTGATAAGAAACATCCAAGTCAGAGAAAATTTACAAACAGAATACATATTTGATACAAGAGAAAATGACGCTCATAACTCCAGGCTAAGTGTATGGAACGACCTATCTAACTAACACAGCACCTGGTAGCCAATACCAGAGATAAAAGTGTCTTTTAGACACTCATTGTATTCACAAGACGTTTACCTGTTCTTGAAGTCAACCATACAAGAAATATTTAACACTGGTGGTAAACTTTCTAATGATGCATTTACTGACTAGAATTATAATTCTGACACCACAGAAAATCAGTATGTGATACCTAAAATACACCTAATAGCTTTCTTTCATTGAGGAAAATAGTCCAGTTCCCAGAGGAAGCATGTTAATTTGAAGGTGTGAACTGAGGAGAAGCTTCAAATTAAGGTATGGGAAGATAAAGTTTCCGTTTAGTGGGGATTAAGTTAATTTAAGCAAACATCTTCCTGGACTAGCTGGCAAGCTTTCAGATCCTCTGCCTCTCTTGCAGGGTTGCTTTCTTTACATTGTTTCCTAGGCCTTCTGTCTTTATCACTGGTTCACTATAACTTTGTGCCCGTGTTGACCTAGAAAAAATGTTTGTTTTTCCTAATTTAATTCTCTGTTTTCATGTTTCCTTTTCATTTACCACACATCCTTTTCTCCTTAGTGATGTCCAGGCACGACCACCGTTTTTACTTCTTAGAAAACTCTCATTGAAACTTCAGTTTCTGTATTGAAAATACTTTAAAGCAGTTAAGCTTCATGAACATTTACCGCCCTGCACCCCTATTCAGCACTCAGTTTCTTCTTCCACGTATTTCATAAGGCCTTTATCCGTATTTTATATGAAAACTCCAATCCACAAACCACGCAAAGCATGCCTAATAGATGTCCTCATACTTCTGCCTTTTGGCCAATGAGCAATAGACTTTTAATAGCAGTCTCATAAACCATAGACATATGTTCATCATTTCCAATTACAAGCACAATGGAAAATGATCTAGCAGGAGCCATAGAAACTAAACAAAAGCATGATTCTGTTGCTAATTGTGTATTTATAAATGCCAGGGGCTTGCCAATATCTTTCATCAACAATGTCACCTATAAAAGACTCAAGAACAATAGAATGAAATAAAACTCTATCAGCAAATGTTTGAAAAGCTCTAATAGCTATATTTGCCAACTCTATTTGATATTTAAACCTTAGTCATTCAATAGTAACACTGCCTGAGAGAGAGAGAGAGAGAGAGAGAGTGTGTGTGTGTCTGTCTGTCTGTCTCTCTGTCTCTATGTCTCTATGTCTCTGTGGCTATATTTATATGTGGACATGTGTTCACATCCTATAATATCCCTAGACATTTCAGTGATTTGAGTGTTTTAACCACTCTATTCACAAGAAACTGTTTTGAGCCCCTGTCAAATCAATGATCACAGAAAAGTACAAAGCTACATAGAGATTTCAAAAAGATTTCTAAGTAGAATTAATTGTAAGTAACACACACACGTAAAATATGACCAACTTACATAAATTCAATTTGTTTAACACTATCACTCAAAATACCAATTAATGCTGATGAGTATTATCAGATTTTTCATCAGTATTTACCTTTTCTATCACTTTAATATGAAACTGTGTGTTAATATGCAGCTCTGGTTGTCTTCCTATAAATTTCAGCAAGCTTGAGGAATGCTTCCTCTTGGCAGGGCATTTACTCAAGCTCTGATTACAGGGCTATAACTGAAGGTATAAAATAGAAAATTTGTGGGAAGTGGATTTTTTTTCTACCTCTGACAATGTCACAACAGAAAATTCTCCTTGCTGCCATCTCTAATCACTCTCGTGTCTGTTATTGAATATCAGTCATCCTGAACATATAAATTTAATTTTAAACATGAGAGATATGAGCCCAAAGAAAGGTTAACAAAGTTCTGAAACAGTAGAAAAATTGATTCGGTTTAGGAAGAATAGCATCAGATGAATGAGAACACGGGTAATAGCAAACCTAGGAGGACAATAGGTGTAGATCCATCATCTGCAATGGTTTCTGTTTAAATATTTCTTTAATCAAAAGTCTTTCTAGTAGTATCAATTCAAAATAACGGCCTAATCCCCATAGGATGCTCAAGGCTACGTATGTCATCCCAGACCCACATTTATGGCTTCCTTTAGAACTCCACAAAGAACTCGGCTGACACCATTCATTTTCCAGTATACCCAGCAGTTCACATCTTCAAGACAGTTTCATATTAAATTTGACTTTTCACTGCACATGATTATACAGATAGAATTTTATCCTAAGATACCTCAAAATGAGGTATTAAATATCATGCAAACAACTGATCTGGTGGCCAGTCATAAAAGAGTCTAAATATATGTCCGCTCTTTGACCAGTTCTCCTGGTTACAAGTGAGAAGCTCAAGATCAAGGTCATGATGTTGGTAGAGACTGAACCATGGTGAAACTCCCGCTGGCGGATTCCCACAGGGCACATGCTATCATACGAAGAGAGTCAGAGAGCAGGGTATCCATGCCTTGTGTCTGGTTTCTGTTCCTCTGAGAGTACTTCGTATTGCAGAGAACTGATTAATACCCAAAACAATGTACACTCAGAACTTTTCCGATGATTTATGGACAATGAAATTTAGTTTACTAGACTACATTAGAACGCAGAAACTCAATATTACACAGAAGTTCAACTTCTGCAGTGGGTGAGGTTCCCCTGATTATTTTTTCCTGGTATTTTGACCAGTGAAATGTTTGATATACCCAGTCACATTGCTGCTATACAAGAAGATGAAGGGGAGAGAGGAGGAGGAGGAGGACAAGATAGTGTATTATTGTTTACATTGTCCAATTTGGTTCTTAGATCTATTTAAGTATTAATTACTTATCAACTATAGATTTATCCTTGTCTTCTTGGTGATAAACATATACTATGAAACTGAAGTA
This sequence comes from Bramus lutescens, assembly GCA_001685075.1. NCBI lineage: Eukaryota > Metazoa > Chordata > Mammalia > Rodentia > Cricetidae > Bramus > Bramus lutescens. The sequence continues at coordinate 181,059 of LOEQ01002455.1, read as the reverse complement.
GTTGTCAAACTTAGAATAGATGTCTACCGTGCAACAACAGGAGTGTGGAATAGAATACGAGACAACAAAAAGCTTCTCTAACCTAGCAGCTCTTCTCAGTTATTAGATTATCCTTCCTCAGACAGAGGATGAAGTCTAGAAAAAGTTCAGCATTTTGTGTGCTAACAAAGTCATTATCTACAACTGTGAATTTATTAGTCAGGTTCGATTTGTGGATATTCTAACAAAGTTTGCCTCAAGTGTTTGAGTCACATAGAAAAGGTTCAGTCACATTCCAATATCATCTTACTATCTTCAGAAAAATTAAATGATGAAATTTTCAACACTTTCAAGAAGTTAAGTTTTAATCCTTCTGATTCTTATTTTAGTGCAATGGTGCATAGAAAGATATATCCATGGTTGTGTAAAATTTTCTATTTCCAAAACCCATTTATTAAAGTAATAGGCCCAATGGCTATAGAATATCATCAGTGCAACCAATGTTATGAGTCTGATTATAACAGATGCCCAGGAAGATATCAGTCTTCTCAGAGGGCCCGCTGTCTAAATCATCAGGTCTGTACCCTCCTTGGAGTAGAGGAAAATTTAGGGAACCAAAAAGAAAGTCTCTCTTTAACAGACGCTTGTTCTGTTTGATGATTGTTTTTAAATTTAAGATGGAACCTCTACCACAGGCTGTCCTCTAACTTTTTATGTGACCAAGAATGTGCTTGAACTTCTGGTGTGTGGTGATTTCAGCCATTTGCCACCACACACTGGTTTATGCACTGCTGGGCTGGATTAAACCCAGGATCTGTGAGAACACTCTACCAATGAACTATATCCCAGCCCCTGTTTGATGTTATAATAGAATCTTATATTCTATTGAGAATTTATTTGAAAAGTGAGGTATATCATAAATGAATATGAATGGAATATCAATTGTCTTAAAACTTCTTTGTACAAATTTTCAATACTGAGCAAAGTGATCATGTTCTGTTAGAGTCATGTCTACCTGGCTGCAAGATTATTCATCCTATACATCAGATTGAAGCCATCACTTTCTAGAGTGTTTTAGAGCCAAACTTTTCTTACAATACAGCAAGTTCCCTCATAGGCTACTTCTTTATTTTGCATTCAAATTAATATAGAAAAATATTTGAAAATATTTTGTTGAGAACCCTAGTTATATTAAAAACATGATTTTTACCTTGTAAATTGAAATAAAATTGAGATAAAATATGCTAAGTTATGAGGCTTTGAGGAGACATAAATTTGTATATAAATCATACTAAGTATCCAAGATGCAATTATGGCCTTGGCTAATATTTTTCCCTTTCAGAATAGAATACAATATTTTGTTTGTTTGTTTGTTTGTAGTTTGACACAGGCTATACCTGTAGCCTTGGCTAGCCTGGTGCTAGCTATAGCTATATATAAACCATGTTGACCTGGAACTCATGGAGATGTGCCAGCTTCTGCCTCCAGAGTGCTGGTTTTAAAGCATGTACTGACATGCCTTGATGGAAAGTGTTTTCTAAATTTTCTAATATATTTTTAAAATTATCACAAATATTTTTATTAACAATTGCTCATATTATTGACTCTTAGGTACTGCATGAAATGAGTTTATTTCTCTTTTGTTTATTCTGGTTAACTGGATCTTTATATAGAGTAGATTATCAATAAGTAGGTAATCTTTAAAGAAATAATAAAAACCCTCTTACTAATGTGATTTTCCTTATAAATTGTATTTTCAAAACTGTTAGAAATTAAATGTAATCTAAATTACAACGAGAAACATATTACCTTCCACTACTACGGCATCAAAGATATCTGAAATTTAAATTAACCCCTCGAATGTAATAAATGCTTTCATTTGCACTTTGCTTTTTCTAATTCTCTCAAAAAATGATGTGTCTGTTTCCTTGCCTAATACAAACTTAAATTTCACAGAAAAGATATGTTTTATGTATATAAGAAATATAGAAATAGAAATGCAAACTCAATAGTGTAAATTTATAGCTACACCCTCCCACTAGCAACTAACAGATTTTTCTTTTTTATAATTTCTGTTATATATGTGGAAAATTTAAAGACATGAAGAATTTCTAAACAGATCTCTTGGTGCTTTATAGAATTTTTCCTCACTCCTCATTCAAATGTGTAGTCAGCACTCTTTTCCATAAAACAGGAGTTTGGGAATCCATGAAATATTCACAAATGTATGCATTGATTTATAAGAATGTGTTGCTTTTGAAAGTAAAATTGTTAATTATTAAAAAGTAGATGTGATTTGTGACATGTTATGCTCAAATACAGAATGTTGGAAATCCATTATCTGCTTCCAGAAAAGTAAAACTTTGAAAGAGTTTGGAAACTTGAGGCTAGGGTAGATAGATGACAACATTTTGGAACCCACTCATTACACAGGGGTTGAAGTAATATTCACATATTAAAATATTTTCCTGCATAGACAGGTTATAGGCCGTAACCACAGAACATAGTAGCAACACTTCTAAGAAGCAGTTGTGAAGTTAGTGATTGTGCCATTACTTGGGAAACACCTCCCTGCCACAGATACTCTCATGATCCACTTAGATTGCTTCACGATTGTGTAAATAAATCAACTGTGTAAATAAATACTGTGCCATCAATAGACACTTTCTTCTATAGGTTTGACAAGCTTAGAAATTGAATCATTTCAGTCTTTGCCTCTTTGAGACTATTTGGAGTCATTACAGAAAAATAAATCCAATTAGTTATAATAATATATGGGGAAAATATTGTCCCCCAGAGATTATGTACAAACCCAAGGTCTTTTAACAAGTGAGCAACATCATCTTATGAAAACTTCCATGCAACACATTAATAACCACTAATATCCAAGTGAATTACATTTCCATAGTTTAAAGATTTATCAATTCCTTAAGCCTTGGCAAATTTGCCAAATTAAATAAACACTTAACTAATTACAAATAAGAATCATGAAATGATGAGAAAAAAATCTCCAAAACAAAAAGTGGCTAAAGGTTCAAGAAGGGAAGTGGTCCTTTGAAATGATTTCTCTGGTTTTTAAACATTTTCTGTTTAAGAATAGTACGCATAATCAACCCTACCACATGGTTTTAAAGAACATGTTGGTATTCCCTTTGTGGAAAACCTTGTTCTCTAAGAACTGGATATAGCAGTGATTTATCTTTGTGGGAGAATCTGAGAAAATTTTAACCACAAATCCTATAAAGATACATTCCCTGGGACTTGAAGCAAAATAATAAAACCTAGCAGATTGCTAATGTAGACACTTTTCTGTAAACTAGACCTGGGGGAGATTAATGGAAAGTAGATGATAAAATCATAGACAAAGAAGACAATGTACATTTAAAAGACAAGACCTAGGAATCTTCCTGGCTGCCTCTTGAAACTCAAGCACTCATATTCAGTTATCTTTTGAACTCATTTTTTCAAAGTAGTAATCGTTTGTTTTAAAAGTTTGTTATCCAGTAAGTATAGTATCACGGTCACCATGCACACGCTTATATGGCTAGGTTAAATAATCTCTTAGAAAAAACAAATAGGCAGAGTGTGACATAGAAGGAAACTTGCTAAATTTGTGGACAGTAAACAAGAGCAGTCCAACAAGAGAAAAACCACAATACAGTTCATAAAATTCCCTAGGATAGTGTTCATTCTGTGTTTTGGAGAGGAGCCCTTCTGAAGAGTGAGTGTAGTAGATATTTCAACAATCAAGTGGAAAGAAAAGTGTCTGTAAAAATGAGCTGTAGGAATCTCATTTCTGTCCTTTCTTCCTTCCTAATATATTGTCATATTCTTGATGTAAAGTACTCTAACATATGCTAGAGATATGGTAAAAACTAATTTTTAAATCGCTAGATATTCTTGCTTTTCTTTTGATTTAATAAGAAATTTTTAGATTCTTGAATATAAGAAACTTTCTTGATAAATTATTTGGATCTTTAGTTAAAAGGAAGAACTAATCATGCACACTACAAGTTTTCTTTTATCTGTTCAAGATTCCTATCTTTTCTTGATATTTGTATGTTTTTGAAACAGTCTTTCTGTGAACTCTGAAGTATTCTCAGATCCAAGACCTCTGGACTACTTGATCTTTCAGATACTGACTTATTTACTTGTTTTCCAATAACTTTTTGTAGAGTAAGTTAAAAATGTATTATCCACATTGACCTTGGAAATCGATGGGATAATCTCAGAGTTTCCTCTCCTTTCTCTCCTTCACATCCAGCCCCACAGTTCCATCCCCAGCGCTGAGGCAGACCACCTACTGAAATACTCTTCTCTGCGGCCACCTCTAGTGGATTGCAAAGACCTTCCGCATCCAACCTTCCTTCTCCTCACTCGTCACATTATCCCAACTCACAGTATCAGCAGACCCTCTCTGCGAACCAACTATACAAACCTGCCAGAGAAACAAGAGCTGAAATTGAGAACAGAGACAGCTTCAGGTCTTTATTCTCCCACCTCTTTCCAATCCACTACCTGGTGTCACCATCAGCTCTTAGCAGACTACATGGTAGGGCCTCCCTTATTCTCTGTACTTATTTCAAGTGGATTGAGTAGATCCTGGTTGAATACCCTGTTTTCTTCCTTGCTGTGAACAACCTGACCCCCACAAGCCAATCCACATAACTATAACAATAGCTCACAATTATATAAGCAATAGCTCACAATACAGAGAAACCTACTTTACTCAGAACCCCCAGTGGCCACACAGAGTAGAAATCCCTAAGACTTACCTATCAGGTAACAGCCAGGCACCGTATCCTCATAAGAAGAATAGAGGGTAACAGAAACCAGGAAACAAAACATCTACTCAATAAGGACAAAAGGCTCTAAAGACATGATAGATGAAATTAATATATGAGTCAAAGAAAATGTTAAATCTGAAAAACTCTTGCCAAAAAACATACAGAAAATCTGAGACACCTTGAAATGATCAAATCTGACAATAATTAAAATCAGGAAAAGGAAAAGAAACTCAGGTCAAGCAAACAGAAAATATTTTCAATGATATTATAGAAGAAAATTTTGCTAACCTAAAAAGAGATGCCTATCAATGCACAAGAAGCATACAGACCACCAAATACACTGGACCAAAAAAGATCCCCCCCAAGCACATCACAATCAAAACACTAAACTTAAAAAAGAAAGAAAGAGGGGGCTGGAGAGATGGCTCAGCGGTTAAGAGCATTGCCTGCTCTTCCANAAAGAAAGAAAGAAAGAAAGAAAGAAAGAAAGAAAGAAAGAAAGAAAGAATATTAAAAACTAAAAGGAAAAACGACCAAGTAAGGAATTAAGGCAGACCTATAAGAATGACTCCTGTCGTTTCAATGTTGACTCTGAAAGACAGAAAGGCATAGATGTCCCACAAATACTAAAAGACCACAGATACTGGCCCTGAATATTACACCTATCAAAACTTTAACATCACAACAGATGGAACAATTAAGACATTCCATGAAAAAAACGTATTTAATCAATATCTATCTAAAAATACAGTTTCACAGAAGATGATTGAAGGAATACTAAACAATAAAAAGGTTAATGAGGTTAACCACACACAGAGAACACAATGATTACATAATCCCAGCAGAAGAGAAAACACACATGCACACACAATAACTGTCCTAACAAGATATGAATTTTACTTAATGTATATTGTCCTTTTGTTGGAGAAACACCAGAAAAAATATGCTTTTATGAAGTATCACAGATATGTGCTTTTTTCCTTTTGCCCTGAAAATAAGATTCCTAAAAATATTCCATTGGGCTATGGTAATTCAAAGAAAATAATAACACATCATATGTCTTGAAACAAAATAAAAAAAGGAAGAGAAAGCAAATAATACTCCTAGAAGAACAAATCTGTTAACAAATAATTAACATTATTGAATGTCAGCATGTAATTCTGTTAAATGAAACATGAAACACAACACAATCAACAAAAAGAAATCAAAATTCTGCTATGCTATCTTTGCATGTTTAGTTTTCCATAAAGCATTTATTGACTTTAGGATAAGATCCAATTTATAATAAAGAAAGGATTCTGGATGAAAGACAACCTGACTGCAAACACACAAACATACACACACATACACACAAACACACACACACATGCACATGCACACAAACACACACACATGCATATTATCTAGTGGTTTGAGTACATAAGAGGTAATTCATGCTATTAACTGTAATTATTTGTTTGCTTTAGTTTCTTCATGTTTTGCCTATTTATTATCAAGTATTGCAAGAAGCAGTTTAAATTCCTTTCACATTGATTTATTGATGGATTTGTTTTGCACATTTGATGACGAAAAGGTGCACACGACAATGCTCACTTGTAGAAACCAGAGAGTAGGATGCTGGTGCTCATTGTCTCCTTCTGCGTTGTAGGTTCTGGGATGACAACCAGGTTGTCAGTGTCTAATGTCTTATTCATACATAAACAGAAATGTGAAATCTCATTATGTCTAAAGGACATGTTACATGAACTTACCCAAGTACAGAAAGCCAAATGCTCTATGGTCTCACATGCAGAAACAGATATTGAGCACAGAGAAGCTGAAGTTGGAAAAGGGTTTTCCAGAGACTGTTGACCTTAGGAAGGAGAGAGAAGTGGGAAGGTCTGCTAATGTGTCAGAGTTAGAGAGATGAGGTGCAGAGATGATGAGTCATTTGGCAACAACAATGCATTGCTTCCTGGACTTTGAAAGTTGTTTTTGATGTTCCATTCTTCTTTAGTACTGCTTGAGCCAAAGACAAAAATTAAACTCAAATATTCTACTTCTCTACTTAATAACAGTGATAATGATGATGATGATGTAAAAGGATGTTGTGTATTTCATCTTTGAACAGTCAAGATTTCTTGCTTGGTATCACTTTTTTTCTCACTTGTACATACTGATAGTGATATACTTCCTAGTGTCCTATATTTTCTAAATTTAAAATTGCTTTTCATTCTACGTTTGTCAGTGCAGACATTTTCTGTAAATTATAAATTACCCTCATTTCTACCCAGATTAAAAGATAAATCTAGAACAATAAATTTAAATACAAATTATAGACCTTTTATCTGTAAAGCCATTTCACCAAACTTTAATTTTTAAAATTATAAGGTTTTTGCTTTTTAGGCTTACATGACAATACATATTTCTCATTTGTCAATAAATATAATTTCCAAAGTACTTATGTCAGGTCTAAGAAAATGGCTTATCATAAAGTCACTTAGTACCAAATCTGAAAACTTGAATTCTATCATTCATGGGACCTACATTTTAGAAGAAAACATACTCCCATATGTTTTCCTCTTATGGTAATAATAATACCATAGCAAGCATGTTCACAGGCCTGCAAATAAGTAAATAAAGGTAACAACTTTTTAAAAAACTTTAAAAATACCTAGGTCAATTTATAATAAAAATTAATTAGCTATGTTTTACTTTTGGAAACCTTTTAGAACTATAACTAATGATGAAACATAAACATAAGTATACTATATTTTCTTCTTTTCTTATATTTCCATATAATTTCTTTATATATACTCTGAGGCAGGGCTAGATGACTAGATATAATTTAGTTTACTCATTGATAATACTTAAGACAAAAATTTTCTAAAGAAGTAAAATATGTTAATTGAATACAAGTTTGGAGATTAAACATTTTATGATAGTTGAACTGCCAATACTCTGTGAATCTGCACTCACTGTCAAATCTAACTCATTCTTTCATCATTGGGGGAAAAGAGAGCAGGGAAACCATTAACCTCTGGCTCCTACTGCACTTCTCTGACGGATGTTCTCCTGGGCACTGAACCAGCATTAAGGAGAATCTCCTTACTTACGTGTAGATGTGTATTTCATCTTTGAACATTCAAGACTTCTTGCTTGGTCTCACTTTTTCCCCACTTTTACATCCTGACACTAATAATACTTCCTAGTGCTCTATATTTTCCAAATTTAAAATTGCCTTTCATTCTATGTTTGTAAGTGCTAGGTATTTGCCACTTTAGTGTAATCTTTTGATATTTTGTTAGTACTCAAAGTATTTCTCCTTATTATTCAAGAATACAAAGGGGGATACATTTTCCAGGAAAATAATAGTCTCCCTAAGTGGTAGAACGCTCAGGCAACAGTTCATAGCAGCAAAGCGGTGATGGAAAGAAGATCCAGGCACAACTATCTCAAGGAAAAATGGTGTCTCCAAGTCCCTCATCTTCCGAAGGTTACCAGGAGAACCCATTCCCTGGAGGTCACATAAAAGAGTGCACTGCTACTGATTTTTTGGAGTTGATCTTGTAGCCTGCGACATTACTAAAGTTATT
>LOEQ01002455.1:149368-172086 GCA_001685075.1 Bramus lutescens | reverse complement strand
GAGGGAAATGGGAGGAGGTGGAAATTTTTAATAAAAAAGTATAAAAAAAGAGTGCACTGCATTACGAAATAGCATTTGGCCATCACTCACATTTCAGTAAAATTAGATTTCCATTTGTGATTTCAAATAAAATCTCTCTTTTAAAGCTTCATTGGCAAACCTCTAGACGTTTTCCATGAAAATATGAATAGGAAAATGGGAGGTTGTTAAAGATCATTCCTTTCTTATCAATAGTGCTATTTAGTTTAATAATAAAATGCAGTTGACTTTTCAATACACATAAAATCAGGACATTCTAGAAAAAGCAAGATTTATTCTCTTTTAATTCAGGGTTCATGTGTATGGCCACCGGTGCCCAAGGAGATCAGAAGGCAGCCTGAGTGCTGTGAAGCTGCAATTGCAGGAGGTTGTAAGCCATCCAACCTGGATGCGGGCAGCCTAATGCCAAGCCCCTGAAAGAACAGAAATCACTTTGAACCTGATAGCCTCTGCCCTTAACTTTCAAAAGTGGGGAGGAACTTTGGGACCAAAACGAAAAGTTGGAACAGTATTTCTTAAGGGATGTTTCCTCCAAACGAGTCCTCTCTGTGATGTGTTTGACACATTTAGGAACTGAAGGGCTAAGCTCTGCAGCGTTTGAAATATCCAAACCCATAGTAGATGCATTCCGTTTGCCCAAAGAGACAGACGTCTGAGTTTATTTAGTAAATTAAGTGCTAAAACCTATACAAAGATAGAGGATAGTCCTGTTTGATTGCGCAGGCAGAATAGAAAGATGGAAATGTTAGTTTAACCACGGACCTCTTCAGCTGGGATAAGATGAATTGAACCCTCTCCCGGGTTCTCCACAGTTCTATTTTTTCGGCTTCCTTTAGTGTTTCTGTTTGGCGTTCATTATTTAAGGAACTTTCAGAAGAATTATTTGTCAGCCAAGGGTGGAGAAGTGTTAGGAAAGAGAGAGAAATTGGGTCTGAACGACGAACAATTCAAGGCAACTAGAGAAACATGCTTCTAAGGTGCAATCTGCTCCTTTGCTTTTCTTAATGGAATTTTTGAATGAAGCAACTGGTGGGGATTTCAGTATGTTATAACTATGTACATACAAATGTTTCACATATGTTTTCTCTGCAGGAACCAACTCAGTATTAGGCACTTAGAATATAGCTTAATATTCTTATATAAAAACTATATGATATTCATATATTAAAGTAAATAAATATTTTCAAATTTGGGATATTCTATATTAGCAAGTGTACATTGTGCGCCCATATCTGAATTTATCCATCCTTCTGTAATCATCACTACACATATCCATCTGTTTATTTTCAGGAAACAAGTATAAAAATATTATATATATACATACTCACATATGCACATATATAAACAGAAAATAGTCTAAAGGACTGAATAAAAATAACAAATAAATACAACCACTCCAGACATCTGTGGAACATGTCTTTATGTACCAAGAACTATCTAATGTTCCTGAGATGGTAGATCCAATTTCTCTTCATAATTCTGTCTATAATATACTTCATTGTTATCGTGTTTCACAAATGAAGACTAAGATCCCTCAGCTGTCAGCATATCAGACAGTGAAGACTCAGAGTTAATATTTCTTCATGTCAAGATGTCCCCTTAGAGAAAACTATACCAGCTGGAATTGATACACAGCCAGCTAATAAAGAGCTTTGGTTCACAGATGAGAACACTAAATACACAAAACATTTTAGTCATCTCTTGATGTTTCACTATATACAGTTCCAAAGAACCCTTACTACTAAGAGTTGTCCCTTCTGAGTGCAGGACTAGCTGATTTTCACAAATCAGACTGGATTTTTATGAAAAAATAAAATCATCCATTCATAGATTGAAATCGTTGGGCCCTTTGCCTCAGCTCAAAACAATTAGTGTTTGAAACAGTAAGTTGATTCAGTTGATTCATCCCACAATGTTGGAATTAAAATGACCACAGTATTACATTTTTTAACCTAATAAAACATAGCATTCAAGAAGTCTGATAAATTTGTTCCATCTTTTGTATCTGATTGAGTAAAATTTAGTCTGACTTCCTTTTAAATGGGACTAGGTTTTAAAATATTTTTCAGTATTCACTGTGCATGTCCTCTATTTTAAACTACATCTAAGTACAGTAAGGGTATGTTAATAATATCTTGCATACTTTAGCCATGTCATATTAAATGCAAATATCTGTTGTTGAACTGCAATTTCAACAGGGTTATTTTCCTGGGTCAATTTTTGTAAAGTTATAGGAGTATATTCACATCTATTTAAAACTAAATATTTAACACCTAGGACACAGTGTAATCAAGAAGGGGACTGGGCATTAAAATACTTTAGGAGATTAAGGTATATAGCTGGCTGGAATTTGTCAGACATCATCAGGGTAGGAGCCAGACTTCTCTTAACTAGCTGCTTTTGGCACACCAGGACCAATCTGGTTCCTGGATTCAGTTTAGTCCTGATATCATCTCTGTCTCAGGCATGTATCTGTACAACCTAAAGCAAGTCAACTAACTTCTTTCAGGTGCCATCCAAACAATGAGGAATTGGAGAAAGGTTGGGGCTGAGGATTGAATATGATAAAAAAAAATACATTGCATTGAATTATTTTAAAAAAATTCATAATAAAATACATCACTTAGCAAAAATATGGAGCCCCTGTGTGTTTCTGCTAATTCCATCCTCCCATAGCAAAGAGAGTGTATAAGCAAGTCACACTATTCCTAGTCTGCCTCCTCTCTCCTTTTACTAGGAACAGTGTCATTTAAACAAAAATCCCTTGCAGAAAACTCAATCTGCTTACCAGAAAACAGTAATACTCACATCCTAAACCAAAACATTCTGTAGGTACAACCCTCCCTGGGTGGACTCCATAGTTATCTCCCTAAGTGAGTAGGAACCTAGTTGGATCCTTAGACTTTTGATTGAGGTGGAAACATATCTTTAATACCAGAACCACTTCTGAATATTAGCCACACGTGTTGACAATAATCTTGAGAGAACAGAAGTAAGATTCAGCTCTCTGACCTTTATTCAAGATAGAATGAACTAGTGCCTACGTGCCCTGGCAAAGACTGTGTAAGTCAGACAGAGGAGTCTTAAGTAATTAAGATGTGAAGATGAGCAACAAAAAGAAGTAACCAACACTTCTATTTAACGCTAATAATAACAATAAAACAATTTTTGTTGAAGTGTATAGTCTTTACCTTTTTATGGATGTGACCAAATATGTCATAAAAATAGCTTTCTTGCACAGGGACCACGTTAATCTTCTCTGTATTAATGGGGATTGCATTGAATTTATAGATTGCCTTTGGTAGAATTGGTATTTTAAGCAAATGGAAATTAAACTCAGGTGACTTCAGTATTTACTGGAACTCCCTCCCAGTACTATTCCATGTTTCTGTTTTATTATTTTCACTCATGTCTTCATTCTCTTTAATTTTCTAATGAACATACCTCTACCCTAATAAGTGGTGTACTTTTCGAAGCTGGTCTCCAACAAGTCTTTCTTATTTATATTTGTTCTTGAAACAGGGACTTATTGTCCATTTGTCATGTTCTAGCTAAAGCTCTCTCTGCTTCTTCTATAAATGCCACAACAGAAACTATTGTCTAGATGCTGATGGTTTCTTGAGCATAAATGCCATTGAAATTTCTAAATATTGGCAAGACTTGTATTCCCTTCACAAATGACCCTTACATATGCTGTATTAGAAATATTTGTTTGAAAGTAGCAACTAGATTAATGAGAGAAATGACAACCACACAGTATTATGTCAGATTCTTTAACTCTGAGATGCTGTTGGTTAAGGTACATTCTGATGATAAAAGTCACAAAAGGGAGCAGAGAAAAATGTAGAGCTCAATAAAAATCAATAAAAAATAGGGGGAAAAAGGTCACAAAAGGTGCTTTATAGTCAGTCCTGTTGTTTTCAATTCCCCGTGTGTCTTTCTTGAAACCACACATTCATACACACAAAACATTCTCTAGTGTGAATCATTCACTCAAATAAGAAGCATGAGTGTTTTTTCCATGTTCTATATAACATATTCAGCCTCTTAATTGTTTATGAAGGCCATTCTCTTCCTCCCTCTTCTTCTTTTGCCCATTTCTAGGACACTATTATCTTTTTGATTACTTCCACCATTATCTTCTCTATGCGGACCATGGGAAAGGGTTGAAGGGGAGGGGAGAGTCATGGAGGGGAGCAGAGAAAAAATTATAGCTCAATGAAATCAATAAAAAAGAATGTAAAATATATATTTCAAAATTATTTCATTCATATTCATATTTATGCCTGATAAAATAATTATATTGTAATTATTTATATAATAATGAACCTAAGTATTTAAAATGTTATACTATATTAAAAACTATAATTTAAAATTTTTTGAGAATTCAATACATGGATACCTCCTTGGTATTTAGATCTTTTTTAATTTCCTATGTTTCTCTTTGACTCCTTTCATGGCTCTTTCAACTTCATCTTAAATCCATTACATCTTCTGTAATTATTATTGCTGTGTGTGTGTGTGGTGTGGTGTGTGTGAGTGTGTGTGTGTATGTGTGTGTGTGTGTGTGTGTGTGTGTGTGTGTGTGTAACCTAAAGAATCTAGTTTGGTTACTTGAATTAAAACTGATCACTTGAGATTAAGTAATGTATCAGGGAACTCGCCCCTAGAGAAAACTGGTTTCCTTCCCTGATAGCCACTGATGGTATATTATAATTAATCTGTGGGTGGAGATGTGTGAAATCTCTCCCATTCATCCTCGTATGTCTACCAGAGGTTTCATTAAACAGGTCTAGTTTAAGGCGGTAATTTGCTAAGATTTTGCCTTCATGTCTAGAAGACACTGTCTAGCTGCAGATGATCTGAATCTCTGTGTTTGAGAGTCTTCCATTTCATATTGCGTGATGCTCCTTGAGTTGGGTACAAAAGTTGTGTTTTAGATGTAACAGTTGTGACTGGGCACCAGGCACTCACACATTTTTTGTATTTTGATAATTTGTGGATCTCTGTGGTAGAAACCAGTTGTTGTAGGAAAAAGGCTTTTTTTGATGAATACCCTCATCTGTCAGCACAAGGACAAAGCATTTAGAACACAGAAGTTATATTGATAGAAATAAATCTTTTAAAAAAGTAATTTTCAGTGTAAGATAAGGAAAAATACCATAACTTAGTAAAAAGTATTTAATATAATTTTTAGAGCCATGCCAAAATAAAGAAAAACATAGTCCTGAAATTGTAAAATATGTGAAGTAAAACTAAGCTATGTTTTCCTCAACAATTTAGAGTCAAAGGAAATACATGTAATACCACACAGAAACTCCGTCCTAATATCCCTGTTGGAAACAAAAAGCTGAATTTTCTTCAATGGTATTCAGACATAATGTTTAGTTAGAGAAAATAGCAGGATAACAAAGACCAATTCAATGAAATGCCCTTCAAATAAACTAAAATGATCCTGTAAAAAAAATCACAAAATTTTAGACTCTCTGGATTTACTAAAGGAGTAAAATTTAGAACATTAGGAGGTATCATTATTTATACAAACTGTTAGATATTTGCCGAAATGTGTACTCTTTTCAGCATCCTTGGCCTACATCTCTACTGAGTAACATTCATGACAGTAAATACTTGATTGCCCTTAGCCTAAAGGACTGGGATGAAAGTCATTGGGGAACATGGGAGGGAGGTTCTAACTGGCAAGGGAAGAAAGAAGTCATTACAGGAGAAGGGGAAGGGAGGAGGGACAAATAAAAGCACTGATTTGTGTGTGTGTGTGTGTGTGTGTGTGTGTGTGTGTGTGTGTGTGTGTGTTAAGTGGGCATGGTTAGGACCAACTCCATAGCCCTGCAGTCCAACATGGCAGAGTCGTGTTTACTGCCTCTAAGAACCATGCACACCGCCACAGCTCCAGGGTCGCAGTGGGTCTGTGTCAACATTAAGCAATTTGTAACATGCTGCTCACAGACCCCATTTAAGTGCTCGGCTTCCAGAAAGAACCAGAGCTGTTCTTGCACCTAGCAGGAACCCGGAAACCCGCCCTAAAGAAGCCGTGCAGACTTCATTGCCAATACTGAGTCAAGAAGACCTTTCTTAAAGGAGTGGAGGCGTTACTGCTCACCGCCAGCAAACAGAGCTCATCCAGACCAAACAAACAAACAAACAAAAAAATGCGGCTACCAAGAAGCTGCGCTAAACTCTGTTTTTGTCTCTAGAAAACTATTTAAGCTCCCTCAGGTTTTATGTAGATGTAGTTGCGTTATGGTTGGCAACATTTTGTTGTGATTATAATAAAATAGTCACACACTAGCTCAGAATGAGCATAATAAAGGCTGCTTTATTTAGGGGTAGACTCACAGATCAGCTGTCCTCTGAAGAGTGGGGAATAGGAATTGGATCCAGCAGCCAAGGTGCCACAAACATTTTTGCATCTGTTTGTATAGTACATTTGACCACATACAAAGTAGGCCAGCATCTTAAAGGCTATGGCTAAAGGAGTTCCCACAGCAGAGGAGATAAAATCAAATACCTGCATTCCATTCAGAGATGAGCATGGATTTTCTTAACAACCTGGAGATATTTTTGCTGTCTGTGGAGGCCGACTTCACAAACCTTTTGCTGTAAAGGCAGACCTCATCCAAAGCCCCCAGAATGTTTATCACAGACTCTCCCTCCCTATCTCCCAGGTTATAGAATCCATCCCTAGGAAAGATGTCACACGTACTTTACAGACTGTTGACTTCTATGCTATCTTGGCCAGGGACCACCTTATATTCTAGGCCTTTTAGGTACAGAGCCCACATTCACGGACACTGTTTTAAATATGCTGACTACGACCTGCCTGGCATTAGACACCCTAAAGGATGATACAGGTTGACGGACTTATTCCGCGTCATGTTTTTATTCTTATCTCTTCTAGCAGCTTGACTCCCTGTCTAAAACCTGCAGGGACAACCTCAAAACAAACTTATATATTGTGAGAATCATTATACATATCAGAGACTATTCTTAGAAATGCCAGTTTAATATTGTAGCATAGAGTGGTGTTAATGTTGACTATGGAGGGCAAAAGCTTATGTATTCATAACTAGAGAAGAGAATGAGCAAGGTTGCTTTTAAAAGTGAGTAATATAGTTGGATAAAGGCCTAAGTGTTTCCCCTATTGATGCCTTCCTCCTTATTCAGTACCTTATTGCTCTCATTGACTCTAACAAACACAGAAATGTGTGAAGCGCATGGTTCTGAGTGCTTTCCTCAATTAACTACAGCAGACACGGTCAGTGTTTACCTCTGAGAGCATTTGTAGGTCTTCTCCAAAATAAGAAAATTAAGTAATGAAAAGTCCAAGACTCCATACCAAAACCATAGCCAAAGCAATTTTACCATGGATAAACTTTAAAGTACATAAAGTGAGGTGTACATCATGAGGATACATCAGTCTCCAACAAAATTACCTAGCCACCTCAAACTTGGGAGTGTTTGTACAATTTTCTGCTACCTTTAACAAGTAACATGATATTAAAATATGTAAGAATTAACTTAATTATCTCATTTTTTGAATAAAGAGTACGATAAAAATCAATTGAACCACGAATAATGTCTTCAAAAATGAGAATTTGAACTTTAAAATAGTTGCTTTTGCATATTTTTCCCCAAAGGATCATGTTTCTTCCTGAAGGTATATCAACTCTGTGACAACAACATATCATTATCAGCTGTTCCTAAAATTCCTTCCAAGGGGAAAACTTGAGCAATTTCTCTCATTCCTCATAAGTTCCCAAGAACAACCTCACCCAGGTTTTCACCAAAGATTACTCTGGAGAACCAGCTGGATTATTGGGCTTCCTTCTTGACAGAGTAGATAGAGGTGAGGGTTTATTTCAAAGGAGTGAACACTCCAAAACTGCACATGTGAAAGGCCTAATCCAGCAGGGAAGAAAGCTTCCTGCAGTTGCTACCTGCTTGTAGAGAACAGTCTAGTGTTTTTCAAACTATTTATGTAGTCTAGCCTCTTTCCCAGTCACACGAAGAGTTTTCAGGTGGCAGCAGGCTGTTCAGGAGAGAATCTTCTGTCCTATATTGCCATCTATTGAGGAATGGAATCTATCAAGAAGCCCATCTCAATAATCTTCTGTAAAGTTAGCACCACAGCGTTCCCAAGATGGCAGTTGAGACTTTGGATCACTCAGCCCTAAATAGTATGATTCCGAGGAAACTATTTTCCAGACAAAAAGCACTGATGCACATATAAATTTGCAGAGACTATGAGAATGAAAAATCCTTCACAGACTCTAGCCAGATAAGATCACAGTACTGAGAAGGAGAAGTATACAAGCCAAGAAATGATCTGCAAATGTTACCTGCTAGCAAATGAAAATTGGTTTCCTCCAATTCTGTGTCATTGAGTATAGAAATGCTTTGTTTTTACTTTTTGAGTTCTTTTGAAAGAGAAAGAAAAAGAAAATAAAGTTGAATAATAGGGAGGGGAAGAAGAATCACATGGGAATTAAGAAATAGGAAATTCTTGATGAAAATACTTTTCAAAAGATTAACTTTTTAAATATTGCATTTATTTTAATGTATTTTTTGACTTTTGGTCTTTTTGTCTATATCAACTGTTTGAGAGCATTCCATGTTGCTAAGATTTTACAAATGACTTTAGTTATTTACAAATACTATAAGATTTTTTTACGAATTTAATAGTTATTTTCAAAACATTTTTCTGGGTGATTTTTATCATTATGAATCTAATAGCACTGTGTAATGCTTCTAATTACTCTACCCATTGTCAATATTTTAAAGCAAATATTTAAAGCAAAAATTTCCTAAATATATTTAGGAAAACTTTGTATCCAATAATAGCCTATCTATGTGCTCCTCCCTAAAGATTTAGTGCAGATTTCAACAATTTATATGTTCTCTTAAATGCAGTGTCTGCTCAATGTATTTGTGCATTTTTAATAAGGATGTTTCTATTTCCTTTGGTATTCTATGGATAGCAGATTGATAAATGCATCTACTATACTAATTTACCCATGTTTATTGAAAATGGAAAATATATGGCAAATAATCTTGGACAATTATTAAAATTTGACAATTTCTTAAAAAATAATTACGTAATCATCATACAATCATCACATCTAGATGCTCCAGAAAAATTAATCCTATATCTGGAATAGATATTTTAGCAATTTAATTCTAAGTAACTAAAGATTGTACATAATTTAAATGTTTATTATCAGATGAATGACTAGACAACAGTTAATTTAGAATACAATGCACTAGAATACTCAAGAGTCCAATCTTTTAGTGTAGATCATAGTGCGATCTCATGATAAAATTAAATGAGAAAGTGCATTATATACTCCACACTACCAGCCTGGACAACATCGATCTGCTTTGGCTGGAGGAAATGAATGCAGGAGTCACTAGAAATCTTTTGGTGTTGATGGAAATGTGGGTTCTTATTTCTGTGGGTGGTTTTCACAGGATTCCTGACTGTCAAACTCATGTATTTGGGTAATATGTTTGTTAAAACAGAAAAAGAAAAAAGTTTCTGGCATCACAAATCCTGCCAGAATTCTCTATTTTGTGACTTTTCTTCCTCCAGAAAAATCAAATTTGTTAGATGTGCCTGTATGGTTCCAAATGCTCTTGGTTCTACTCTCAGAAAGTCTTCAGACTCTTGCGATTTTTTCCTTTTTTCCTTTAGCTTTTCTATTTAGAAAACTTATACAATCAATTTATGTGAGCACATCAATGTAGAGCACATCAGAAAAGGAAGAGGTGGCAGATGTGATAGATCACACTTGCAATCCCAGCACTTGGGGGCATCGAGGCATAAGGATCTGCAAATCGAACTTATTCTTACAGCATAGTGTGTCCATCCGAAATAGAGCAAGGGTCCTATCTTACCACCTTCTATCCACCCATATGAATGTCCAATGGCAAAAAATCAAATTTTATTTTTGGCTAAGGCAATAAAAACTATATTTCTTGTATTGTTGTTCCCTTGGTTTCAATTATCTGTAAAGCTACAGAAAAACTCAACAGATAAGAGTTGTGGCAAAGCAAGTATTAAAAAAAACTTTGCATAATTAATTGAAATATTGATTACTATTCCTTTTTATAGATGAGATTCAAATTTGTAGCAACTAATGATGCATGATCAATAATTTCTTCAAATAATGTGTTTTAGTTAAATCTGTGTTAACCCCAAATATGTGCCTTTCATTTTTAGCAACAAATTCATATTGTGCAATGGTCTTTATACATATTTTAATCGATATCATCCCTTTCTTAATCCTGAGCATATTCTAAACTCTTTCTCTGTATTATTTTTCCAATAGTTTATCATTTTACCTTCTATTATGATTAAATTCAATTTCAGTTATTTTTGTGCTGTGTGGGGAACCATATTTTTGTGACCAAATTCCATTTACAAGAATATGAATTTACCCAAGCTACTTCAGTGTCTTTTTTTATTTTCCAGAGACCAGGAAAGAATGAATGTGTGAACCAGTTTCAGACTTTCTACTATATTACACAGTTTCCTTTCTTGAATAAATACCACATGTTCTACAGTGCTAGACATGAAAATGTATCCCTAACTTTGTTTTTGTGGGGAGAGCAGTTTTCAAGACAGGATTGAGGTAGCTCAATAAAAAATCAATTAAAAAATAACAAATTGTACTGCATACATATTATTATAAACTAAATCCATCCACTGATGGACACCTAAGATGCGTATTTAATGTAGCAGCTGTGTCTGGTGCTGCACTAAACATGAGCATGTAACGTTGATTCCTTCAGAGAAGTGGACAGTTGTTTTTCTTTATTTGTTTATTCATTGATGGTAGCCATACTAATAGGAATAAAATAAGTCTCAATTTATATATGATTTGTATTTTCCTGAAGACTGAGCATACTGAGCATATTTTATATAATTACTGACCATTTATTTTCCTTCTTTTGAGAACTGTATTCAGTTCACTGTCCTTTTGTTGATTATAAGTTATTTATATGAAGATTCTGTTAATTCCTTTAGTTCTTTCTATATTCTGGATCCAAATCCCTTGTCAGATGAGTGACATAAAAGATTTTATCCTATTTTTTCAGTTTGTATCTTGACTCAGTTAAATGTTTCCCTTGCTTTGTAGAAGCTTTTAAATCGTATGAAATTTTATTTGTCAAACTTCACAGTATTAGGAAGGCTGAGAAACACCGGCCTAGAAGTTCTGAAATTTTCTAGAGACCAATTTGAACGTTCATGAACTGCTCGGTTGTCACAAAATTGTGACAACTGTAATAATGCTAAATTACCAACTCAGAAAGGAACAAATAAGTGTAAGGGAACTGAACATTCAGATGACACAATATACAATATACCAATTAATTCCATAGAAAAACTGGTAACATGGATCAGTAAACAAACTACTTTTTCACTGGGAGATGATGTTTAACCATAGAAGAAACAATTGTGTCAGACGATTTCAGAGACTGATTACGATGTTACAGTGAAAATTCAGTATTTGATTTCATATATTACAATATTAAAAGATTAATATTTGGAATTAATTTATGTGCAAAATTCATCAAAAAGTAGATTCTTTACCACTTTAAACACAAAAGTTTGGCTTTTTTCTCCTAATGAAATTCCACATAAAAGTTTAAGTGTGTGCCCTGAGGTATTTCTAACCAATGAATGATTATTCTGAGAATTTCCACGTTAAAGAAGTAAATATAAACAACACACAGAATTAGGAAAAATACCGCTTAATGTACTTATAAAAACAATCTCATGTTTTTGGTTGTTAACCTAGCTGACTCTTTATATTGGGTCATCTTGTCCAGCCTGAAAACATGGAGAGGTGCTTAGGCTTACTGTAACTTGGCATGCCATGTTTTGTTGATAGTCATAGGAGACCTGCCCTTTCCTAACCAGAAATGGAGGAGGAGTGGATTTCAGAGTAGGAACAATGGGAGGTGAGATGCTGGAGGGAATGGGGAGGGAGAAGGGAGAGGAAACTGTGCCTGAAGGGCGCACTTTAACTAATTTAATCAATTACAATAATAGTCACATGACAAATCATTAGAGACCGGGTCCTACTCACCAGGTTGCTATAAATGGCAGTGCTAAAGCCATCAAACACTGATGAGAAGAAATATCTGGATTGGGTATCTGAAGCAGTATATGAGTATCTTTGATACACTTCCATGCCCCTTAGCTGCCTAATTGTGAAGCCACTGACACTTGAGAGAATGATGTGGAAATATAAGAAAAATGAGGTCAGAATAGCTTCTCCTCTAGCAATGCCTTTGTCATTTCAGGGCACTGAAGATCATGTTGTTCTTAGTCTGAAAGCCGTCAGACACATCAATGAACTCACCTACATACCAACTCACATCCATTCACAGTAACCATTCACCTCTTCCTCATCAGCAGGCACAGCAATGTTTGACTCTGCTAACCTTACAGTGTTTACCATCCCTTCCTGGGGGTCTATTCTGTTCTACTTAGTGTAAATAATCCCTTACCTGAGCTCCTCTCAAATTACCCAGTTTGACTGGCCTAATTATTCCTAATAGGGTAATAACAAATATATGTAACAACAGGTAACATATATTTGAGTATAAATTGATAAAACTTGGCGCATAAAAATAAAAAATGTTCATATTTTACAACTCACTTATTCCACTCCTAAATTTATCCCTAGAGAAACTATAAAAATGGCTTTGTACAGCAACTTTTATAGAAGAATTTGGAAATGAACCAAATGTCAATCACAGTAGAATGGATCAATAAACTATTTCTTCTTAGAATAAAATATTATATAAATTTTAAAGTAGACTAAAGTAACATGACAAAAAGTAATGGCTTAAACCAAAATAAAATAACTTAAGAAACAAGCAGTTCCAAATTATTACATGATCATTTATAAACAACCCACTCCAAACTGTATTTTAAATAAACTACCAAGTGTAGAGCACCTACAGAAAATACAAGAGTCAATAGTCTATGGAAATAGCTGTTATGCATTTAAAAGTTGAGTAAACAGAAGAAAGTAAGGGAAGGAAGAAGTGGGGTATTTCAAGGAAACAATTTCTGTGAAACAAATATAGAAAATGAGTTTTTGAACCAAAAGACTGAATGGAAATGGAATGACTCAACAATTATCTTCTCGTTTAGACTCTTGTTCTAAGTTTATAAAGAAAAAAAAAACAAAAACATTCTGTGTAATAGTAAATCTCCCAATTTTTAAAAATTCCCAGAAAAAATGTATGAAATTCACTGTCTATTTGTCATTATACTTAATTCTCCAGATACTCTAGAAATATGTGGGTATATTGAGAATATATAAAAATATATATTCATATCTACCTCAGCTGTTTTTGCAACATACTAGACCCTGTTTACATAGATATTTTCACTTAATATTTTAAACACCTACCATAATGCATAATTTAATAAATGGTAACAACAAAGCCACAAACATGGTAGAAAGCAGAAGCAGAAAAGAATGAAAGGAAGAATATTAAATGACTACATTGTCAATAAAATAAAAATAAGTTGGGCAGTGGTGGTGCATGCCTTTAATCCCAACAATCGGGAGGCAGAGTCAGGCAGATCTCTGTGAATTCAAGTCAGGCTCCAAACCCGTCATCAAAAAAACCAAAAATAAATAGATAAATAAATAAAAAGAAAAGAAAGCAAAGAATAATTGGCATAATGGAATAAAATTTTTATTTCAAATACATAAAAGTATGAAAACAAATATAAAATTTGTGGGAAATTACTAGAGCTAGTAAAAGAGATCCTGAGGGAAAGACCTTCATTGCTTGGTTTTTTCCTATATCAGTTAAGCATTTGGTATGTATGCTCATTTATAATATCCACGTGCTACATAGCTCACAACGAACTAGGGCAGGGGAAAGTTATTCCAAGGAATGGGAAATAAATGCTGCATTATAGAAGTGAAAGGGAAAACTAGAATAAGAGAATTAAATGGCGAAGGGATGGAAGATCAGGATAAAGAAAAACAACTAACACTAAAGGCCTGAAGCACAATTAATAAAACTCAGGGTCAGAAATTGGGGTTCAACCTGAAAATCCAAAAACAAAACAGTCACTGGCTCTAACATCGATCTCCGTCCGAAATGGCGATCCTACTTCCAGGAATCTCAGAATGAGACTGTATCTGAGAGCTGTCTCTCCCCATTTTATATTCCTTTCTAGGACTAGGAATAAAGGCATGCACCGCTGGGATTCAAGGCATCACCAGCCCATTTCTATGGACATTAGTGTGGCTACCGGGATTAAAGGTGCATAGCATTGTGGTTACTGGGATTATAGGTGGGTTTATCCATAACCTGTCTGTAAAGCTAAGCAGAGGGACGGTTTTATTCTCAGATCTTCAGCCAGTCTTTATTGAAATGCAATTGAAATGCCACTACAAACGCCCTTTCAAAGATACTTGGAAATGTACTTCTCTAGAAGCTTCTGAAAATATATGTAAGGAATCTAAATAACATCAACATATAATGGGGAAGACAGTGTCCCAAATAGGCATCTTGTTCCACCATGTAAAACCTTTTATGGAAGGAATGTGTTATATCTTAAGTCATTGGCCAAAAGGGTCTCATACATCTCCCCCTAACATCACAGACTATTGCCAAAGCTATCGATTTCCCTCTATAATATGGCAATAGCACACGTTTGCTGAAGACAACACTTAATTATATCATTGGCTATGCAGAAATTGAGCTGGTGTCCAGCTAGTAGCTTCATCCCACTGACTAGCATTCATGATGCTGGACGATATATTGCACATAACTAGAGGAGAAAAGTAATTATCAATATCACCCACTTCAAATGCTGTTTCCTACCACAGCAACCCATCTGCAAAATATCCTGATTAAATGGTGGCCTAAGTGTTATGGGAGTAATCAACCACTTTTTAGTTGAATTTAAGACTCATGCCATGAGATGGAACCCATTATGACACTTAGGGAACAAGGAAGATAAGACTAGATAAGTCACAGTTCCTACGGGAAACCTTCTATAATTCTGCTAAAGAAACATAGGAATAAAATGACTCTTGGTGACATTTGTTATCAGTGCATCACTCAACCATTATCAGAGAAATTTCTTCTTCCAGCAGATTGTATTTCATACAAAGACTTACAACTGGACACTATGCAGAGAGTGAGAGACTTTGGAGCACTTAGCTCTAAAAGGAATGATTTTATCCAAACTGTCCTCTTCAGGCCCAGGGATTTATTGACAACAGGAGGCAGAAAGAGTGTAAAGTGCTAAAGGATTAGATAACCACAAGGAAGCATGGTCTTTCAGACAGCATGGAAGATACAAATATGAATGCACAGAGACTATGACAACACACACAACACACACAGAAGTCCAAACCGGGTAAATTCCAGCACAGAGAGTAAAAAGTAGACACAAGTTACCACCTCTGGCCATGAAGCTATTTGCAACTGATAACTGCTGGGAGAGGGAAAATTTGATTTCTCTACTGGAATGCCACTGGGTATATGAACCCAGCAACACATCTCTGGGCGGGTCCCAGATCCAGGAGTAATTATTCAAAACTAAATGGTATCCATGGTGTTTTGTGTGTGTGTTTGTATTATTTTGGTAATTCATCTTACTGGATTTTTTTTTGATTTTCATTTTCAATTTCTTAATTTTTTTCAGAGAGAGAGGTAGAGTAAGAATAAAATGTTGGTGGGCTGGAATATAGGAATGATGAAAATAATGATCAAGATACATTGTATAAAATAGAAATAAAAGTATTGACTTTTAGGGTTTTCTATAAAATATGTGAAAATTAGTCTAAGATTTTACTTTAAGTATGATAAGACTTTCTAAATATCCATTAAAAATGGGACCTTCTGCAACTGAGAAGCTTCTGTAAAGCAAATGACACAGTCAATAAGTCAAAAAGGAAGTCTAGCAAATGACAAAAGATCTTTTCCAACCCCACATCAGACAGAGAACTGATCTCCAAAATATATAAAAAGAACTCAAGAAATTAGACATCAAGATCGCAAATACACTTAAAAATGAGGTACAGATCTAAACAGAGAATTCTTAACAGAATCTCAAATGACCGAACGAAACTTAAGGAAATGTTCAACATCCTTAATTATCAGGGAAATGCAAATCAAAACAACTAACACCTGTGAGAATGTCTAAGTTCTAAACACCAATGATAGCTGGGGAGGATCCAGAATAAGGGGAACACTCATCCATCGCTGGTGGGAATGTAAACTGTACAAGAACTCTGGAAATCAGTATGGCAGTTTCTCAGAAAACTGGTAATCAATCTTCCTCAGGACCCAGCAATACCATTCTTGGGAATATACCCAAAGGATACTCAATCATACTACAAGGACACTCGTTCAACTATGTTCATGGCAGCATTATTTATAATAGCCAAAACCTGGAAACAATCTATATGCCTCTTAACCGAAGAATGGATAAAGAAAATGTAGCACATTTACACAATGGAAGACTGCTGAGCAGTAAAAGACAATGACATCTTGAAATTTGGATACAAATGAATGGAACTAGGAAAAACCATCATCCTGAGTAAGTTAACATGGACCCAGAATGATGAGTATGGTATGTACTCACTCATAATTGGATATACGCCTATAGTCCATGCCCACAGAGAAACTAAGTAACAAGGAGAACCTTAAGAGAAACGTAAAGGAGTCAAGAACTCCTGAGAAAATCGGGAACATGTGGGTGAGGAGAGAAGGAAGCATGGTAGGGAAAAAGCAGGGGAGTAGGGAAGCGGGGAGGAGAACTTGATGGAATGGGATTGTCAAGATGGAGAGCAAGGGAAAGAGATATCTTGATTAAGGAAACCATTATGGGGCTAGCAAGAAATTTGGCACTAGAGAAATTCCCAGGAATCCACAGGAATGACCCCAGCTAAGACCCTAAGCAATAGTGGAGAGGGTGTCTGGAATGGCCTTGCCTGTAGTCATATTGATGACTATCTTAAATGTCATCATAGATCCTTCATCCAGCAACTGATGAAAGCAGATGCCGAGAGTCAGTGTAGCACTGGGCTGAGCTCCCAACGTCCAGTCAAAGAGTGGGAGAGTGAGAATATGAGGAAAGAAGTCAAGACCATGATGGGGACACCCAGTGAAACAGCTTACTTTAGGTAATGGAAACTCACCAACTCCTGCCAGATGGGGAGGAACCAGCATAGGACCAAATTAGGCCCTCTGAATATGAGTGACAGCTGTGTATGGCCCTTGCTAGCTGTGCAGCCACTGGAGGTGGGACCAGGATTTATTCCTTCTGCTTGTACTGGCTTTTTGGAACCCATTCTCTGTAAGGATACCTTGATCAGCCTAGATGAAGTAGGGAGAGCCTTGTCATTCCTAAAGCAAGGTGCCTCACTCTCTCTGAGGAGTGGATGAAGGCTGGAGGGGCCAGTAAGGTAGAAGGAACAGGAGGAGAAGAGGAAGTGGGACTAGGATTGGCATGTAAACTGAAAAAAGTTTTTTCTTAAATAAAAAAATCGTAAAAACAAACCCACTTATTTAGAAAAATAAAACTATATAGATAATAATCTAAAATAATGGTAAGATACAGAAACATGACATTAGATAAGCTTTAATAAAATAGAGGAGGGAGGAGAGAGGGAAAGCAGCAATTTGTTTTGTGTCAAAGAGTTGTCTAAGTTATGATCAACTTGCAGCCCTTTGTCTCCAGCAGGTACATACGCTCTGAGAGAGAATACTCAGTACCGTCAGTATGTTTTCTTTTCATCATTTACCATTCAGTTAATACATTGGACTGAGTTCAAGTATTTGCCTAGTGAGACTAAGCCTCTTTTGCTTTCCCAATCACGCATGCAAGCATCACCACTGGAGCAGCAGTGTAGACACAGGAGACATGGCACTCTCAGAGGTGGGAAAATACAACTCCAAGAGATACATGTGAACTTGTGAATCAGGACATTAAGAACAAATTCACAAAATAAAAGAGATAATTCAGGGGAAATGAAGAGACGCGAGAAGAGCTATTAATCCTATTTCCCTTTGATTAAAACAGTAAATAGCCAGAGCGATGCCTGTATGCCACCATATTCTAATTTCTGAACAAGAGTTAGTATTTCATACCTTCTCTTAGTCTCGTTGTCGCTATCCTTTGTACAGCTTACTATTGAAACATTAATAGATGACCACATAATAATTTATTATTTCAATGTTACTAATTTTAAAAAATACTATTAGGTGGAATTAGCCTCAATGTCAAAGAATATTTGATGCACTATATTTTGTAGATAAAACACTGAAGAAGAATAAAAGATATTTCTGAAAATCTACTTGCTGACCCAGCTTTGCCTGATTTCCCCTCTCTCCTGTTGTTAAGATTGCATATGAACATGTAATTAAGAAAATAAAAGAAGCAACGAAACACTCCCCTCCCCTCTGCAAATTGAAACCTCTGTGATTTTGTAAGTTAGATCTGGGGTTGCTGTAGATTCAGCGCTTCTACTACTTTCTTTCCTAACCCTACTGGTCACCGCTATTAGGAAGCAAGCAAAGGAAGCAAGCGCCTTTACGAGGATGTACAAGGGACAGGAGAGTTCATCGGGGTTTAGAGAGAAACAGAATAAAAATAGGTCAAGTAAGAGTCGTTCTGAGGGAAAAACTTTATTCTGTACAACATAGTAGTATAAACTTTCCATTCTCC
Organism: Bramus lutescens; assembly: GCA_001685075.1. Classification (NCBI taxonomy): domain Eukaryota; kingdom Metazoa; phylum Chordata; class Mammalia; order Rodentia; family Cricetidae; genus Bramus; species Bramus lutescens. The sequence goes on along the minus strand of LOEQ01002455.1, from coordinate 153,308 downwards.
AACTTCCATATTTGAAAAAAGTATACATTAAATTTGCAGATTTGGACAAATTATTTAATCCCAGAAAACTCTGTAAAGTAAGTTTTAAAAGACTAATATGAAGTTCAACTTAATCCCTATATCATGAATTATCAATACTTTTTTCTTATATTTTTGATTGTGAGCCTAACCTTTAATGGCTGAGCCATCTCTCAAGCCCTCCATAGTTTTTTTTCTTAAAATGTAAGTTTTTCAGCCTTTCCTTGACATGTGTGTAATTGTGACTGTTCATAGTAGACTCACATAAAAGATTTTGTCTTAGAATGTATGAACTGGTAATTTTAAAATGTATTTTGAGAACAAATCCACTCACATTCCCATTCCTTCAGTTTCTCCCATATTCCCCACAACACTTTCCCTACCTACTTCATATTCTCTCTATTTGTATTTTAACCCCCCTGAGTGTGCTCAATAATGTTTGCATATACATGATTATAAGAGTAACTATCTGGGCATGGGTGGCCTCTCTGGAGCAGTATCCCTAAAGAAACTTTCTTGCCCTCTTTCTGCATCTTTAAATTGCAAATATCTCCTTAAGTAAGGGTGGGACTTCCTAAGCCCTTCCAAAGTTCATGTTGAGATTCTTGGGAAATTGATCTTGAGAAGGCCATGTGCATGTGGTTACAGCTCTTGCTAGTTCACATGTGAAATGGAACAGGCCTGTCACGTTTTGTTACAGGGTCTACTGCCTCTCTTTTAAAATCTTTCTTCCCCCACTTCCATGATGATATCTGAGTCTTAAGGGGAAGTGTAACATAGTTGACACATTTAAAGCTGACAGTGCCATAGTCTCTTATTCTCTGCATGCAGATAAATTGTAGGTCTCTGAATTGATTAATATCGATGGCAAGAAGAAACTTCTTTGGTGAGGGTTAAGAAATGTACCAACATATGAATCTAAGGATAAGAATTTAAAAAGCAATTTAATATCAAGTCCAGTCATCAGAATAATCTATTAATAATAGTAATTAATAGTTTCTCCCCTACTAAAATCATTTTCAGTTTGGTATTGCTAGAAGCAATATTTATTTTATGAGTGTGTTAATACAAATTTCTCATATAAAAAAGGAAACATTGAAGCACACCACTGAAATAGAAAAATCATGTAAAGGATTAGCTTCCCAAGTCAGCATGACAATCAGTGTTATCTATTAACTAAATAGCTTTGATCCTGCATCTTGACCTTAGTCATTCATTTGCAATCCAGCACTATCATCTGTAAGTATATCCACAGAAAGAATATGCAAATTTTTAAGAGCCTTTCTTCTCTGGAAGGAAACATAATTGTGAAGGTAAACAATTTAACACATAAAATAAAATTGAAAATACATTAAAGCACTTAAAGTATCAACTTCAAAGCTTAACAACTAGAAATTCTGGGGCAGCATGAAAATATTTTTCTCCTTTCATCTAGAGATTCTTTTGAGAAAAAAAAGTCACATGAAAACATAAGCTTAGCATGTTCACTAAAATCCCTTCCTTGGAAATCAGCCACATTGTGCATGCTTTTCTCCTCACTTTTTATTTTGACTGCCAACCTCTCTTCAGTAGGTTTTCCAACAAACACATGATGCATTCCTCAGACATGGTCTAGTGGAGACTAAAATATGAAAATAGGCAGCCAAAGGATTAGAAACAAGCTAAAGACCTGTGCTGACTCACTCTGTCTCCCAATTCCACCTTCTCAACAGCAAGTAATAGAGTAATGATTCTGTTTTAGTTTACCCCTCCTCTTTTCTGATACAGATCACTAAATTTAACTCTCAGATCATCAATTATGCCATCATTTACTGCAGTCATGTTTTTCTATAATTATGAGTTGCTGTTTCACAGTAAATAGAAATCCACGAAGATATTGCATATTGGGAATCAATACTTTGTTAAACACATGTAGTGCTTTGAGGTCATGTATTTGTCTTATAACCTTACTGTTGCTGTGGCGTTCTTTAGGGTGAAAATCTGATGCTATCCCTCAAAAGGAGCAAGCCTTCAGTCACAATTACTTCTATTAACGGCAGACTCCTGCAGATTCCAACTAAAATTTTAGTCTTTAGTCTCCTTGCTGTTTCTCTCTCTCTCTCTCTCTCTCTCTCTCTCTCTCGTCTAAATGAAAGAGTTATCTTTTTCTCACTTCAGGGTGAGAACTTTCTGAGGCATAACAAAGAAAGAGCCAGAATCTTTATTTTGTGAAGATCAAGAAATAATCTTAATCTTGAAGATTCCATGTATTCCTAGATTTCTCTACCAATCATCCTTTATCTAGCAGACTCAAACATTTTTCTGTCATAGCTAATCTCAATTATGTCAGCATAATGGGCTTAAAATGTTTGAGAAGTTGTTAGTTTTTGAAAATATGCTTAGTAAGTTATCTTTGTTAATACTGGTCCTCCAGACTACAGAATTTTATGCAATTAAAGATATATTAACTACTACTAACTGATTAAGTACATTGATCTTTATTTTAAGCTAAGTATAATAAATCATTCCATTACCATATAACTGTCCATTCTTCTCATAAATTATTTAAGCTTTAAATGAGTTTGTGGAAATCTGTTAAAGTTTGTGATATTTTCATATTGTCGTTGAATAAATACTTAAATTTGATAACAGTTGAACTGTGCTAATTTTCATAATTATATTTTGATCATGAAAATTTAAAGGCAGAATTTTCCTGAGAATTAAATATATTCTTAAAAAGAAGGACCAGAAAAGATGTCTTTAAACCATTTAAAAAAGAATGACTACCATCACCAGACAGAGAGCAAAGCTGTGTCACTAAGAGGCACATTCCTTTTGGTGTGCCTCTGTGCCTCCCACAGATGTAAAGTAAGCAAGAGAATGGGGCATGCACATTTCTGGGATCTATGACCAGTAGGCATAAGGACCTCCAGGGCAGGAACTTTTGGGGCTGCAGAGCATGACTGAATAGTATTAGTGTACCAGAAAGGCAGAGGGCAGATGACTCTGAGCTTCATGTCTTATGACAATAGACTTTGATTGAGAAGGGACAAGAGGCTCCTGTGTGGACACAGGAAATCTGGTCCCTTCCCATCTACTTCTTGACTACAATGCACTGTATTCTAAGGCCATAACAATGAGTAGAGCTTACCTGGAAGTTTCAGTTCTAGTAAGGCCAGCACAACCTAATGGAACTATTACAGCTATCCATGGGGGCACAAAACTGAATCCGATGCAGCTTCCAGCATCTAAAACTGGCAGAGGAATTGGTAGGACACTGAGGATCTAAATGGCAATCTGCTCCATTAAACTGTAGAAGGCAAAAAGGCCTTGTGCACACAGTTAAGCACAGGAGAAGCCAGGAAACTTAAATGCACAGCTTACCTCTCCAAAGGAATGAAGTGCTTAACTGTTCTGGAATGCTGGCGGGAATGTAGTTCACAACCCAGTAACCATTGCAACCTTTTGAGCCAGGCCCTGTGCATACCTTCCAGAATTTATGTTTTACTTATCCAAAATCCTTTCCCCTTAAAACTTTGAGCATTACTTCTAGGCCATAAAACTCATCCTTGTGAGAGATGTCATCTGTACAACAGCCTAAGTGACAAAGTGTGAGTCTTAGGGTCAGGCCAATCCTGACACCCATAGGCATTATATTTACCTCAATCTCTATAAACCTTAAATCTTGGGCACCACTTCTGAGTCAACAGTACCCATCTGTGGTCAAATGTAATTTGTAAAGAATCTCAATGTGCCAGTCTCAGCACTTGGGAGGCAGAGGGGGGCAGAGCTCTGTGAGTTTGATACCAGTCTGGTCTACAGAGTGAGTTCCAGGACAATCAGGGCTACCCAGAGAAATCCTGTCTTAAAAAAATAAAGAAGAAAGAAAGAAGGAAGGAAAGAAATAAAGAAAGAAAGAAAGAAAGAAAGAAAGAAAGAAAGA
>LOEQ01002455.1:132281-149358 GCA_001685075.1 Bramus lutescens | reverse complement strand
AAAGAAAGAAAGAAAGAAAGAAAGAAAGAAAGAAAGAAAGAAAGAAAAAAGACCGACCTCTACTGGCCACAACATCATGATTTCATAACATCTATTACAGTATTCTAAAAACTGTGGTTTAAATTTCAGGTCATATATTATGTCATCATTATTTATGTAATATTTTAAGATGGATGTTTCAAAATTTGTATGAGTATTTTGCCTGCATGTATGGATATACACCATGTGCATGTGTGTATCATGTGTGTATATACACCATGTGCATGTATGCATGCAGTACTGACAGAGACCAGGAGTGGGCATAGGAATCTTTGGAAATAAAATAGCAAATTGCTGTGAAACACTGTGCAGGTGCTAGAAATTGAGACAGGGTCTTCTGCAAGAAAATAAATGTTCTTAACTGCAGAGTCATGCAATAGTTTAAACCATATTATTGTATATATAACATGTATGTTTGTGTGCACATGCATATATAGAATCAATTATCAAGGCTTCATTATTCAATGAACAGACTGAAAAGTCATCTGCTGTAGAAAGTCTTACAGCCAATGGTTACCCACCCCCGGCACATGGCCTCTTATACTATATAAGCCGATGTAGAGCATCTGTCTGTTCTCTTTTTCCACCTGCAGGATGCAGTTTAATCTAAAACAACAATTAAATCATATTCTTCGTTGAATTTCTACCACTAGAACTAGCGCTGCTTCAGATAATATATCTACATTGAATCTTCTTTTAAATTTTCATCTTTATTTTACTGAGTAATTTAAATATGAAAAAGGTTGCTAAAATTACATTTCTAGCTAGAGATATCAGATTGTAAAAGTTAGATAATCCACTGATTCCACAGGCTTTAAAAGAAGAGAAATTGCCATACTGTGTTAATTTTTATATTGCATGCATGAAAAAGAGTTTATTACTGAGAAAAATTGAAGCTGAATATAATATCTGAAGTATTTGTCTTTAGGCTCCCTGGTTAAAAAAAGATAAAATTCTGTTATAGAAGAAAAATACTTAACTTCCTTTTTGATAGAATCAGCACTAAGTATTAATTCTATTCAAAATTTATCATCAGAATACCTGATCTGAAACTTAATTTTCACACCTGTTTTAAAGCAACATTTAATAAGATCTTATAAAATATAGTGATGGAGTGTAGAAGTACAATTCTTGGGAAAACGTACTTTTTAGAACATAAGTATCCTGTCAGTTTAGTTCATGCGTTCTTCAAAACATACTCAGTATCCATATTAGGGTAGTAGCTTATATTTTCTGGGTAAATGCATAAATGTGGCAGGTAAGTCGAGAGTCCTCTTCAGGTCTGAGAGTCTTGAACTCTGTAAAAGAACTCTCAATCTAGGGCTTCCAAATTCCGTTGTAATTTAGGTAAATCACATATGGTAAAATAAATGGGCAACCATTTTAAAGTGCACAGCAGTATACAGCACATTTAGTACTGTATAGAGTATTAAATAATACTAGTATAAGTGCATTCCAGAATGTTGGGCAGTCATCATCACACTGACCTTTCACAGTATTTTCAGCACACCTTAGGGGAGCCTAAAACTACTTCTGTCTGTCCATATTCATTCTCCCTACTTCCAACCTTTGAGAATCCATCTACCTCTAGCTCTGAGCTTTTGCCTGCTCTGGAAGTTTCCTGTTATTGGAGCCATAGACTCTCTCTGCATTGTCTATCTCTGGACTTCTGAAACAGAAAGACTGAAAGCTAAAACCTATTTCTTTCTACTTTTATCTACAAAAAGATGTGGTTTGTTTTTGCTTGTTCATTAAATGCTTAGTATGGAATATCTGCTACAGTTTAGATGCAAGGGAAAAGTCTGTGGTACGTTGAAGAGATGCATACGAGGGAGAAAGTATAAGTTAGATTGAATATTTATTTTACAAGTTGTCTGGACCTATGTGTGCAAAGTATCCATTTATAATCATTTTGTAGAACAGATTTTCAAATATATTGAATAAGTGCATATGAAATAACCATAGTTTTAACTGTTAAAGTGAGCACTTCAAGCTTATTTATTTTGATGCTACATTTGGCAGTAGTCTTGCAATAAAGTCCAGGTCTGTTTTTAATTCACTAATTTGCACCTACTACATTGCTTAATGATGATTCTTCAATTTATTTATCTACCCATTTGATCAAAAAGAAAGGACAATAGATTCAAGGCCCATATCCCACAGCCCAAACATACAAACAAACAAAGATGATTGAGTTGTAGAAAATTGAAAGGGACCCTGCAAGTGGCCAGGAAGGGAAGCAAACGACAAAGAGGTCCGAATGAAAACTCAGTCCGTGTTGACTTTGTCAAGCTGAATCAGACTAAAGGATTCTGGTACCAGGCAGTTTATCATCAGCGTATTTAAAACCACAATTTGGGAAAAAAGTTTCCATGCAATAATTACTCCCATTTCAGATTTCCAGGCTACAATTATCCCAATTTCAAGTACACAATAAAACTTAAAGAGCAACTACTTAGACACACCTTTACAAAGTACATGTGATGAGGGGTAGTTCTGTAACTCAAAGGCCTAGAATCTAGTGGTGTCTCTGACCAAGAGCAAAGAGGTCAGCAGGCCATAAGGCACATATGACACCTCCCCTAAGGATGGATTCTATTAATGGGGAGCTAAAGATAAAGGTCTAGGGGGAGAGAGTATGGGAGAGAGTATGGGATAAATTCTCCTCTGTGTGCTCTTTTTGAGTCTCTGTCTTGGTTTCCCTTGGTGATAAAGTGTAGCTTATATACTGGAAGAATTCTTTCCCTTCCAAAGCTGGACTTTCTCTGTGTTTTGTCCAAGCACTAAAAAGCAAAATAAAACAGCAATTGATAAATAAGATGTGGGGTGTTGCTTTGATGTACACTATCATGTTGGTTTGGGGGAAGATTGAAAGAACTTGGGGGCTTTGTGCTGGAAATGTCACTGAGTATTTTGAATTTAATAGGACTATCCTGTGGGCTCTTTGAAGACAAGAATGCTGAGAAACATGTTTATTATGGATGCTGATTTATGAGGTTTCAGAAAGAAGATCCTCAAAGACTCTATCACAGGTGTTAGATGTTATTTTTAATTAAAAACTTGTAGTTTCTAGTCTGCTGGGGCTGAAGACATCAACATCACTGAAGTGAAACATTTACTTCACTGGGGCAGTTGATGCTGGTCATCTAGGACTGAAACATTAGTGTGTTTGTCAAGAGACTGGTACCAAAAAGATGGAATCTCCTTCAAGTATTTCTTCAGTACTATCACACAAAAGTTCTGTTCTGATGTGGGATTTCCCTCTGTATGCTATGAATATGTTTTATTACAGTTGGTTATTAAAGAAGCTGTTTAGGACAATAGCTTAGCAGAATAAAACTAGGCAGAAAATCAGAACAGAGAGATGGAGAGAAAGTAGGCGGAGTCAGGGAGACGCCAAGTAGGTGCCCAAGAAGCAAGAGGTAGCAAACCATGAGCTTCGTGGTAAAATATAAAATTATAGAAATGGGCTAATTTAAGATAAAATGGCTAGCTTGAAATAGGCCTGAGACATTGGCCAAACAATGTTGTAATTAATATAGTTTCTGAGCAGTCAGGAAATGAACGAACAGTCTACAGTGGTCTATGTAGGCCAAAACTGCATCTCAAGCTAGACTCACAACTTAGCAAATACTGTATAAGGTATTCCATGTCGTGTTGGTTCTGAAGACATGAAGAGTCATGGAGAGCAGGAGAGGCTTGATGCTACCTGTATGCCAGGCTTGGGTGTTCCCAAGGAAAGGACGGAAGAGCTGAAGATGCTGTTCCATCGTCGTAAAGGACATGGATTAAAGATGGAGTGGAGAGCAGCTCGGGCTTGGGTAACTTTGTGTTGCCTGCCTTTCCTCTCCTGGTGAGTGGGCTTTAATTCCTTTTATTTCTGTCTGTTTTGAAGAAGATGGAAGCGATATATTTGAGAAGGAAGACGATCAAATCCCAGCGTTGAGAACTTTATATTGCTCCAAATTATTTCTTGCTATATTTTTCATAAAATATATATCTCAAGAATCAAGAACAAATACTTGACAATCTTAATGTTAGCATTATTTTTTAAGTTTGTATTTATTATGTGTGTTTACTCCCCCACATTCATGCATGCACACATGTACACACACTGGGATACATACATATGTACACAAACACTCATGCACACACACACACACACACACACACACACACACACACAGACAGACACATACCCACACAGCTATCCATGTGTGGAATCAGAAGGCCACTTTTCATTGTCTCTCCTTCCACCATGAACTCTGCGGATAAAACTCAGGTCATCAAGTTTTCATTATAAGTACATTCACCCAATGAACCTTCTAGATTCTACATATGAACTTGCTTTAGAAAAAAATAAAATCTAAAAGAAGAAAAATCTCAGCCGATTCCATTCAAATTTGACCCACAGTGCTCTCTTCCTATCTTAACACACACGCATACACACAAACAAGCACACACACACATGCACACACACACAAAGGCCCTAACATTGCTTACTCAAAATCAAGTGGAAACTTTCTTACTATTTTTTTCTTTTTTTCTTACAACAACCTCAGTAAAGTCTATAGCTCTTCCCTTACCCCCAAGAATATCTGCATTTATAATAACCCTCAGCCTTTAATTTATTTGAAAAATTCAATGGGCCAAAGCAATCTGGTGTGGGAGCTGATTGCTTTCTGAGCAAACGTGATGTAGGTCATATATGCCTCCTCAGGTCCTCTGTGCTTTAGTCTTATAGTAATCATCTGGGATATAAAGAAAATGTGTCAACACAGACTGTATTTTTAATTAAAAGCATCCCAAAGTAGGTCACTTATGAAATCCCCTTTACTGATAAATGATCCAATCATGACCTCCCACACATTTCTCCTTCTTTTCATCTCTACACATAATTTAAAATCCGAATGTTTTCAATTCATTATACATAAAATTTACTTAATAATATTACTAATCTTAACCAATATGAAAAATTCTGCTGTTTAAATTGTCTCTTTTCTCTTAGTAATAATAAGTGCTTGATTTCTACTTCTACTTCCACTCGACTTGGATATCACTGGAAGCACAAACCGCACTGAACTGTGTTCTGTACATATTTTGCTTAACACAGAGAGGATAAGTAGCAGTTAAACTCCTATATTTTTAAATCATGTTCTACCCTTAAAACGGCTAACTATAGTAAGTAAATTTATTTATTTGAGCTAAGTTGTAATGAGAAACAATAAACAATATACTTGTGTTTAATGAACACTACCTAATTCTCCTTAAGTTCCGACTCAGTCTAAGATGCAGCCAAATGTCATTCTATGAAATTTTCAACATCATTGAACCACACCAGTTTCCATCCTCCTTTCCTTCTTTCTTTTCTCTCTCTCTCCCTCCCTCCCTCCCTCCCTCTCTCCCTCNCCTTCCCTCCCTCTCTCTCTCCTTCTTTCTTATTTTTTTCACTGGCCTTCTATTGGCTGCAGTGTTGAGTTCCACAAATGTCATCTTCATCATCTCTGTTTCACAGTGTAACCCACCTATTGCTCATGAATACCCTGAATAACCAATCATAATTAATTAAACATGGAGATGGTTCCTAGGGCATTCAGTAATAAAGCCTGGACAATACAATTTGAATGGTTTCTTTCCTAATTATGCTTTTACTATATGGAGGATATTCTATAAGCATTATTTCTTCAATAATCAAATTTCATTCTTCATTGATAATTTATTGATGGCATCAAGTGGATTTTTTTATATTTGGTCAGTAGAAAAAAACTGTTTTTAATATTTCTTTTATTTTGAAAGAGAATATTTTATGTTTTCTTAAGTACATATATACATATATGCCTTTAACACTTATATGTATATTTTATACACATATATACAGAAATTACACCTACATATGTAGATGCGCATATATATCTTTTACAACCATATATAGAAAGACACGTGTAAAGAGAGCATCTATATACACACACAATATACCACTCTTTCGCTTGTTTGTTTTTCTGAGAAATTTCTCTGTGTATCAGCTGTGGCTGTCTTGGAAATCACTTTATAGACCTTGCTGTCTTTGAACTTATGGAGAATCAACTGTCTCTTCCTCCTGAGTGCCGGATTAAAGGCATGAGCCACCACCACCTGGCTCATATAGAAGGTCCAGGGCACCATGGAATTTCTTCCCTGACCAGAGATCTCAAAGTGAAAACATAGATGCACTTAGCAAATATCACCTGGTTCTGTCCAAAGAGAGAGTGAACAGACTTCTTTCAGCCATCAGATAAGACCAGAAAATGAACTTTTCCAACTCCTTCCGCAATTTCTTTAAAAAGAAGTCCAGTGGTCAGTGAGTTCCCGCAAGCTCAGGTCAGCTGTCTCTCCCCTGGCTCGTGAAATCCTTCCTCTCTCTTTCTTCAACAAAAGTCCCAGAGCTTGCTGTGCTTGGCTGTAGATCTCTGCATCTGCTTCCATCAGTTACAGGATGAAAGTTCTCTGATGAAAACTATGATAACCACCAATCTGAATACAGCTGATGGCCATTTCAAGCACCCTCTCCACTATTGATAGAAGACTTACCTAGTGGTTGGCATGTAAAATAAATAAAAAACTAATAATTAAAATTAAAAAAGAAGTCCAGTGGCTCAAAATAAAAGGGGGGGTGAATATATTGAGAATCCATCAATAGAATCTTCACTCACCAAAAAAGACTTCTTCAGAAACTGACTTCGTTTTGCAAATGACCTTGACCAAGGAATGGGTATATAAACACATTTACAGTTGTACTGTTGAGTGGTTAGATGAGTAAAAGCTTATAATTAATTATGCAAGAATTAATATGTATAAATCCCAGAAGAAAAGTAATATAAATATTTATATATGAACTAAATCAACATACAAGATATTGAAGGGATGAATGATTAGTCTTTGGTTAAGACTTGGCTCAACAAACCTCAACACTTGGGAAAAGAGAAACAAAGACTTTAACACTATTAGAGGAAAACATAATAAATTTGAAGGTAAATAAATATAACACTTGTTAATTCAAGTTCCTTATGCATATTGGCTAATAGGAATACTGCTTCAATGAACAGGGAAATCTTTTAAAATTTGAATTCAGTAATTTTGGATAGATATCTAGAAGTGGGGATGTCATATCAAGTGAATTCAGTTCTGATTTTAATTCTCTGCAGAATGTTTTGAAGCATCTATTCCACATAGATGCTTTTCATAGCAGTTAAACCAATTGGCACCTTCTCCAGCGATGTACAGTTGTTCTAGGTGCTCATCTACTATCTGTTTTATAACCAATTAGATACATGCATACATACATATATCTTATAAACATGTAATCTTAGATATACATACATATAACCTTGTACTTATATTAACCTATCTATCCAGATAATCTACAATAAATCCCTGTTAATTATCTGCTTCTTCTTGAGTATGTTATTTATGTGAATGTTTTGGAGATGACTATTTGGTATTGGATAATCAATCAGTTTGCTGCATCCCGGGGAAGGTGTTGAAGTGAGATCTATTGCAATTTTCAAATGCACTTCCCTGATTATTATTGCTGCTGAGCGTCCTTCCATACAGCTGTTATTCTTGTGTATTATCTTCTTTGTAGAAATGACCATTCAAACCTTTAGAGTATTTCATAATTTGCTTTGCATATAATGCAGAAATTCCTTGCAGATTAACCCTGCCCTTGGCATATGATTTGAAATGCTTCTTCCTACTCAGCAGACTATTTTAAAAATTATTTCTCCTATAGAGAAATGTTTAGTTTACAATATGTGTTAAAGACTTAACCATAAAGTGTGAAACTCTAAAACTCCTAGAAGATAAGTGATTTGTGTTTATGAAAGACAGGGATTTCCAATGCATTACAGAAGGATTCTCTAATGAATATGTACTTTGGTTTAAACAAAATTAAGTGTTACTTTGTTAATATCTAAATAAAATTATCATGGCTATTAATGGTATATTCCTGATGCGCTGGTCATACTGAAATTGAAATATGATAGATATACTCCTGAGGAGTTAGCTTTTGAGATTTACGCAGTAATTACTAGATTAAGAATTAAACTTTCCATAGATCAAATATCAACCTAGCCTCTTTTTCTTCTCTGCTTCTCAGTAAAATTAGAATAATTTCAAGTCTCAAGATTCAAGAAAAAGAAACTATGCTTCTAATTGGGTATATGTTAGTGCGTTTGTATGACGCTTACTGCAAATTAACTGGATGATCATAGCAAAAAGAAAAGGGTTACCTCTTCCTTTCATTTTTATTTTATTATAGTATTATTATATAATTCTCCCCTTTATTTTCATCTATCTAAACCCTGCCAGATGATTCCATTTTTCTCTTTAATATTCATGGTCTTTTATTCTTTGCTGCTATGTGTGTATGTATATATATATATATGAATACAAAAAGTCTTATACATGTACATAGAATGTCTATCTTGATAATCTATGATGAATACACCAACTTGCTTCAGATGTTTTTATATTGATATGTTCTTAGGGATGACTATTTGATATGTAATAACCAATTAGTGTGTGTGCTCTTCCTTGGGGAAGGCAGAAAGTGAGCTCTATTTCTCCCTCCCACAGCACTTCTTATCAGCCTATATTCTTTATCTAAGGTTGAGGCCTTGTGAGTTTTGTCTTTCCGTGTCAGTAATGTTTATTGTTGACCTCATCCAGGTCACGTTCAGGCAGCCAAGTTGCACAGATTTCATGTTTATGGCTTCTGACATTTCTGATTTATTCTGTATTCAAGAAAGCATGATCTAAAACTTAAAAACACATCTCAAACACACATGCCCAAAATGCATGCCAGGAAATTAACATGTATGCATATTTGTGTATGAATATCAAGGAATATTGCGCATTTAAGAATTGTTATTGCAATATTAAAATAATGCCCAATTATTTCAAAGCACTTGAATAAGAATTTGTAAGACTAGCAGGCATCTTGGACTGCTAGCCCCCAAATCAAGACATAGAGACTTATTATTGGTTATGCATGCTCGGTCATCATTGTGGCTTGTCCAAATCAAGACATAGAGACTATTTATTGGTTATGCATGCTTGGTCATCATTGAGGCTTGTCCCACTAGCTCTTATAGCTTATTTTAACCTGTTTCTCTTCATCTACATTTTGCCTCAGGGATTTTTACCTTTCCTTCATTCTGTATGTCTATAATCCTACTTCCTCTGTGTCTGTCTGGCGGGTGGTGGCTGGTGGTGGCCTGCCTGACCTCTGGAATCTCCCTCTCCTTCTCCCTTGTTCTCTTCTCCCTCCAGTATAGATTTCACCTCCTACCTATTCTCTCTGCCTGCCATCCCTCCTATCCCTATATTGTCTAGATGTTGGCCATTCATGTTTTTATTAGCTCAATCTGGTGCCTTATGCAGGCAAAGCAACGCATCTTATCATTACAGAAATGCTGCATGACCAAATGTAATCCATCTTTATGTAGTTAAATAATTATTCTATTCCACAACATACAAGCATGTAATTTCTAAAATGTCATAAAGTGCACTTTAATCCCAATATTTCATTTCTATTCTAAAAAGGAAAGTGTTTTAAAACAATAAAATTGCTTTCTCTTTCTTCTCTACTTTTTCTATTTTCTATCTTTGTTTCTATTTTAATGTGTTTTCTATTAATGAATATATTCTGATTAGAGTTGCTACTCTAAGATCTACTCCTAGTTCATTTTCCTGGTATGGGAGCCCACCAGAGAGTATCACTCAGAAACAGATTATAGCCTACTTATTTAAGCCAGCTGGGGCTATGCTTAGGTAGTAGGGAACCAAGTGTACCCGTGAGTATTTAGATGAACAGGTTTTTAAAGGCAAAAAAATTTCCGTTTTCTTGCTCTTCAGTTTCAAGATGCGATTTTTCACAAGCAAGCCATTTAACAGCTAAGATGAGCAGTTTGCTGTACAAGCAAGTTTGCACAAGCAGGCCAACTAACAGGCCAAGATAAATCAGCTGGAGCATCTTGACCTTGGTTACTTAGAACAGATGTGGGTAATTTTCCACAGGACTTTCTAATCAGAAGGTCATACTCTAGTCAAACATAAAATGGCCTCAACAAGAATACGAATTGGAAGAACCTATGTTTTTTCCCTATCACCCTATCTATACACTTTCTGTCTATCCTTATAAAACAGATAAGCATTCAAAATAATAATAAAATAAAATAAAACATATACAAACAAATCAGAATAGAACAAAAGAAAAATATCCAAAGAAAAAGCACAAGAAACATAGATGCAAAGACACACACACTGAAACACACAAGAATCCCATAAAAACACAAATTTGGAATCCATAATATAAACACAAAGGACATGGAAGGTTTTTAAAAAAAGGAATTCCTGATACCTAATGAGACAACCTCCAAAGATGGCACTGATTTTCTTTTGCATTGGTCATCTACTGCTAAGCATGAGACCTAAGAGTGGCTGGCTTCTTTCTCTAGTAAGACTCCCTACTAGAAGTAGTTATCAATAGGAGATAACTTTTTGCTTTTGGGTAGGGATAGAGACGTATTCCTCTTCTCTAATATATAGGACCCCTCTCTGGTGCAGACCTGTTCAGACCCTATGAATGCTGGTTCGGTCTCTGTGAGTTCATATGTGTGTTGGCTGTGCTATGTTTTAGAAGACTTTACTTCCTTTGTATCCTTCAGTATGTTGTTGGTGTCATCCTTGTTCATCTCATGTTTGGGCAATCATGTCAGTGAGACATTAATGGGTATAGCTTCTGGTATTAATGGGATATACTTAGCTAAATTATCCATAGCATTTTTTCATGAAATGAAAATTTTCTAAGTAACAATAAAATAGTTTTCTCAGTAATCAATAGAAAATTTTAATTTCCTTACCCTCCATTAAAGTACAGTAGTTACTGATATATAATATATTATTCTCAAATACCACCCTAGTGAAAAAAGGGAAATAGAATTACATTTACCAATCAACAGTTTTACTAAGTGGAGGGAAAGATATGGCATCGTGTGACTTGCTAAAGGATTATATAGCACAAAATCAATAATCATATGAAGACAGAAGAAAAAAGCATAATGATAAAAATAGTTAAATTCAACAAATAAGAAAAGTAGTAATGATCTTTATAGTGCCTTTATAATAAAAACATGAAACAGAAAAAAAGGTAAAATATATTGTAGTGATATTTCATTTGTATTTTAATAAAGCTTGCCTGAGGATCAGAAAAATCAAAATAGCCACACTGGTCAGGCTTACAGTCCAGGCAGCAATGATACACACTTTTAATCCCACTAGCCATACTAGCTTGCCATAAAAACCAGGCAGTAGTGGTGCACACCCTTAATCCAAGAACTGGAGAAGATTATCAATGGGAGAAGACAGCGCTCAGTCTCAGTATTATTCTGAGATTCTTGGAGGCAGTACTGCCATATCAGACTGATGTAGAAATAAGAGACATGGCTAACTATTTTGCCTTCCTGTCCTTCACTTTGAACACCAATTTCTGTCTCTGAGTTTTTATTAATTGTGTTTCAATACATAATAATGTTAACATAAATATAAACACAATTTGCGATGGAGACACTGAGTCTGTGCAGGTCAGGGAAAGCTTGTGAAAAACCATAATAATAATAAAATCTGCCTGTAAGTACAGCAATCTATTCAGTAATGGAAAAGACAAACTCAAAAAGTGACTCCAAATTTCAACAGAAACATATAATGTTTTTCCACTATTGTCTCCAGTGACATACTTTGGCAACATTCTATTTCAAAATATAATGTTTCCTCTATTCTAACCAATAATGAATTATATGGATTTTTCCCCTATGGCTGGATAGCAATTCAGAAAAGAAATAACTTTCAAAGTCTAGACAAATGAACAAATAATCCCCAAATGATAAATAATGTTTCCTTGATCCAAAGGAAGTGAGACGTAAAAATAAAAACACAGACTGAGGAATCTGGATCTATGTCTAAAGCATGAATAAACAGTTTTACATGTAAACTTCCAATACCCGAAGCAATAATTATGTTGCTATCTTTGTCTTAGCCAGTTAAGACTTATTTTGTCATTGTGGGACCACTTCTACACAAGCCAAAGTAATGCATGAGAGCATATTCATCTAAGTGAGCAGTTAAGTGTCTATCAGAATATGATAAAAAGCAATGCTGAAATCCAAATCTAATATAAAAATAAAGACGTATAATGCTGTGGAATAATCCTCTTGTACACTATGAAGAACTGTCTCTCAGATTGGTAAAACAAAACAATGATTGGCCAATAGTCAGGTGGGAAGCATAGGTGGGGCAACCAAATTAAGATATAATGAAGACGTGTGCAGTTAGAGGAGTTGTAAGCTAGACGCCGAAAGAGCAAGATGGGCCACACTGTACTGAGGAAAGGAATTGCCAAGTGACAGTATAAATAAGGAAAAAATAAACCTGAGCTATTGGTCGAGCATACAAGTAATATTAAGCCTATGTGTTGTAATTTGGGAAGCAACTTCAGGGTATTTGGGATTGAGTGGTTCCAAAGCAGGAAACTTCTGCCTACACATGGTGCCCCACATTGGGTGCAGGTGAATTATCACCCTCATTAGTCTTATCAAGAAAAACCTGCAGTCAGATAACATAGTCAGTGCTGAAAGATCGGAGAAGCAAGGAATAGCCACAGTCATGTCTTATCTCTTTGACTTCTCACACTGACAGTGCTGAGATCCTGTCTATGCTCCACCTAATCACTTCCTGTCTCCTCCCCATGATGCCACTTCCTATATCCTCTCTCTTTGTACAGACCTACAAACCTCTATCATTAACTAGGGACTAGCTATGCCCTTTATCTCCTGAAAAGCTTTATTTTTCAGACCACAAAAAAAGTATCACAGCATTAGAATATATTTGAAATTATATTTTTAACATTGAAATAAAAATGAAAACAAAACATTTTTAAGTCTTTATCAAAAACTATGAAGAGTGAAGCTATCAAGGGAGCAGGAAAGCTTCATTAACATCTTTTCTGTCAATCAGACACACTACAAGGGTACATTGGAAGCCACAGCATTGGGATGGAAGACACCTAAGTCAGAAACGGTCCTGCACACTAAGTCAGTTTGGGTCACTTGGATTTTCTTTGTCTTTAACATCAAGATAATAATTTCAGACACTAATTTCATGACACTAAGTGAGAGGAAGTTTGGGTAATTATCAGAAGCCATCCAATTTGCTTGAGAAGCATACATTTCAGGACCATGAAGTACGAAACACAAAATGAAAGCAAAAATTATTGACTATAAAAGATTTTTTTAAGTAACAGATGATAGGAAAAATTGGAAATGTTCATTAGATATTACGTTATTTCTGAGAATGAAGAGAAATGGATAATGCTTAGGGAAACAAATAATAAGAATATTTTTAGTTTATAGGAAAAATAATGTAAAGTATTTGAAGAATCAACAATTGAAAACAAGATATTACAATATAAATCACAAAGCAAAGGTTTCCAATAAAAATAAGAACTATAACCATTTGAAAATTGAGATAAAAGCCATAAATATGATAGACTTAAATCTGCTTTTTCATTTTATTAGGATCTAGTAACCAAAACCAAGCAGGGAAGTCAAAAGCCCTGAGTAACAAGGTAAGCATTTTGATAAGAAATATGTATATGTGCATATTTATATAAATATATGCACACATTCATTCATATATATGCAGAAATATCATTAATAAACGTTATATTAAGCATACATAGAGATATTTTTTCATTTATATTTATGTGAAAGACTATGGATGAATCCACAGAAAAACTGACAATAAAATCAACCACAAAAAGATTAATGTATTTTAAAATATGCACTTGTATTAATAATTAACACTGATTATTTTTTAAAATATTCTTTAGTAGTAGTATAAATTGAGAATTTAGTGACAAATCAGAGAAGGAAAGTTCCAGAGGCCCTTACGTCTAGGAAAGAAAGGATAAACATTTTTAAGCGCTCTTTAATAATTCTTGAGCAAAACTTGAAATACCTGAATATTTTCTGGAGAAATAGCGATCACAAGACAGCTACCTAACTAAATCAGTTAGCTGAAGTAAAAATAAATATGAGAGGAAAGTCATTGTTTTAGAGATTTATATTAATAAAGAAGAAAGAACCAAAGACAGTTATTCAAAATTTCAGTAGCCATATTTCAAAGCTGAATTTATCAGACTGGATCTTAGCTATCCCCCATGCGTGTGTAGAACTGGTGGAACCTTAAGAGACTGGGCTTACTTTGAGTTCTTGATCATGCGTGGCATGATTTTCGAGAGAGCTGTAGCTCATAGGCTTCCTGTGCTCATCTGTGTTCTGGCCATCATGAAATGGTTTCAGTCCACCACAATCTAAAACATGTAGTGTCCTGTTACCCAAGGCCTGGGTAATGGATCTTGTAGACTGTGGATAGAGACCTCCAGATTGTGAGCCAAAATGATTTTTTTATCTTATTAACTTCATATGAGGAAAGTTCAAAATGTGTGTGTATGTGTGTAGGTGTGTTTGTGTGTGTTTGTTGTGTATTTCCCGTTTTTATTTTCTATTTCCTTCTTTTCCTTCTTCTTTTTATCAATTCCATTTCATTGTGGTTTGGAGATACTATATTAATATGCAGCACAGACTGGTCTAGAATTCACAATCCTTGTAACTCCATATCTCACAAGTCATAAGATAATAGAAATGTACCAACATGTCTGGTAAATACTCTACTTATTAAAAGGGCAGTTGCATCATTGTGAGAAACTGTCCTAGTTTGCATTTTATTATGCGGTAAACATTGTGACCTAAACCAACTTGAGGAAGAAAGGGTTTATTTGGCTTATACTTTTTTATCACTGTCGGGCAAACAGAAGTCACTAAAGCCTTGGAACTTGCTTAACTCGGGAACTGGTTTTCATCGACTTCACTCTCCCACCATCAATGACTCAGTCCTAACTGCTTTACTTTTTCTCCTCCAAGTGCGTATACCCCCCAACTTTTGTAAACCTCTATCCGGGCTCTCCTGTGGCTCTCTCTGGTTTCCATTGAGGAGAAGCCATTTTTAATCTGGTTTAATAAATCTCTCAAGTGAAACCTTGCCATGTGGTGTGACTATGGTAGCTTTCACATTCCCACAAAGCCTGGGTACCCTTTCACTGTTCGTCATTGGGGGAAGCTGGGGCATGAACTCAACGTAGGAACCTGGAGGCAGGAATTGCAGCAAACGCTGCAGCTCTGCTTTCTGCTTTGTTTACCATGGCTTTCATAGCTTGCTTTCTCATAAAATCAAGGACCATCTACCTCACATGGCACATTTCACAATGGGCTGCGTCCTCCCTATCATTAATGTAGAGAATATCCCAATAGACTTATCTACAGGCCAGTCTAGTGGAAATAGTTATCTGAACATTCTGCTCCAGATTACATCAAATTTGTGTAATTAGCACCAGCCTTAACAAAACTCCTTCAGCCACCACTGCAATGAATGTCACTCTTCGCTGTGTACTTACCAGATAGATGCCAAAGGCAGGCCATTCTCTTACTTCTCTTCTATAAGGAAAGTCGCTCAGTTCCTGAGGGATCTCTCTTCCTGACTTAACCATTTCCCAGCAGCACCCACCCCAATAGCCTTGGATTGGTGTTAGATTGCAGTATGCTAATTCTGAGAATTCACAAATACTAGGACTGTAGGAAATATGCAAACCTTGTCGAAGTATCTATCTATCTATCTATCTATCTATCTATCTATCTATCTATCTATCTANNNTCTATCTATCTATCTATCTATCTATCTATCTATCTATCATCTATCTACCTATGTTAAAAATAAAGCACAGTGAATTGACTTCATATTATCATTTGATTAAATGAGTCACAAATCTGCTCTTTCATTTTTACCGAGTCTTTCTATTGAGTTCATCACAGAGGAGGAGTAATAAATATCTCCCTATTAGAGAAAATTACATGAGGACCAAAATTTGGAACACATTTTTTGCACATGTAAGCTATATTCACCAATGGAAATTTTACTAGCCTAAAGCATGACTGATTACTCAGGTACTAGGCACTGTAACCTCTGTTGGGAGAGGAAGTCAGTACAGAACTCAAAATAAGTGTGAAATGCCTTGCTTAACTCCACTCCTATAAGAAACATAATAGAACCCAGAAAGGAGCAACACAGTACACAGGATCATGACTTTTGAAGGAAGGCTAGAATTCTGCCATTAAATTTATAGTGTATTATAAATTATGTTTGCATTCAGGTGAAATGAGTTCTATTATATTTATGAATTTATACATAATTTAATATTTGGGTGAATACATATTCTGAATATTATTAGACTACATGGAAATGTTCCTAAATATATTGAAAATGAGGGAAATAATAAGATACTCAAGACAAAAGTTTTCAGATAGATGCTATGTTCACTGACACTTTTCACTACCTTTATCTGAAATTTTATTTGCATATCTCCTAATTTTGATCTTGCTTTTAACCAGTGGTTTTCACCTGTGGGTCATGACGTTTCCAAGGTCCAAATATCAACTATCCTGAATATCAAGTATTTTCATTATAATTCATAACAGGAGCAACATTACAATTATAAAGTAGTCATTAAATAATTTCATGGTTGATGATCTCCACAAGTTGAACTATATTAAAAGGACAGAACTAGAAAAGTTGTGAAGCACAACATTTTAACTTTATTATATTTTTTGTTTCCCTGTGTCATTAACTTCAACAAATAAAAAGTTTATTAATTCATTCATGTATTCACTCACTTATGAGTTCTATAAATATGTATTAAAATTGCAGCATACATGTTACAACAATATGAAAGTTGTACAGATACCATATCTACCAGAGAAGCCTGGCTAGGATGAAGTCCTTCATATAAATGAAATGATAAATGAATGAGAGTAAGTGCATACAGACACATTATTGCATTATTGATATAGGAGGGTCATCTGTCTATGTGTTACTTTCATTGGTTAATAAA
>LOEQ01002455.1:87688-130031 GCA_001685075.1 Bramus lutescens | reverse complement strand
GGGGAGGGAAATAGGAGGAGGGGAGGAGGTGGAAATTTTTAATAAATAAATAAAAAGACAGAAAAACTTTCCCCACCATTTCCACTTTTCTGTTTAAATAAAAAGAAAGGTTTTAACTTTAACATAGTAAAATTAAATATAACAAAATAGGTATCAAGCAAGAATTATAGTTATAATATTTGAAATCAGGATGGGCAATACATGACAAAACACAGGTTAACAGAAATGGGTTAGTTTAAGTTATGAGCTAGTGGGTAAGCCTAAGTTAAGGCAGAGCTTTCATAATTAATAATGTCTCTGTGTCATTATTTGTGAACTAGTAGCCCAAGAAAATTATGTCTACTTTTATTAAATGAAATAATGAGTGTCAGTAATAAACTTCTATGAGTACTTTCTCGTCTGCATGACTTTATGCCTGTTTTAACCAGAAGAAACTCATTTCTGAATCATAGTCCTGGATGAGACAAATAACTCCTACTATTGTTGTTTGATCAGATGGAATCTGTTAACCTTTTTGTTTCTCTCTTTTTCTTTCTTTCTTTCTTTCTTTCTTTCTTTCTTTCTTTCTTTCATTCTTTCTTCTCTCTACATGTATGTATGTACAACTATGTGTACATCCATGTATATAAACACACGCCTATACATGCATTTATATTTTAAATATGCTATTTATACTTTGCATAGGATGACAGTCTTTAAATTTTTTAACTAATAAAATAGGAGAAAGAAAATTTAAAAAGACAATTTTGTATAAGTGAAAGAATTTAATAAAATCAATAACTTGACTGTAATCAGATTAAACCTAGGTTTAATACTTTCAATGGAAGGAAATAAACAATGTCATAACCAAGAATAGTTAAGATTTCATGACTACTTAAGACCCTTGTAGTTACACCATACATAAATACTTTGTAGAAAGGACCTTTACTGACCTCTACCAGCATAAATTCTTTTACCTAAAGGACATTTTTGTAGCACAAATAATAAAAATCCAGAGTCAGATATTGGGGTTCAACCTGAAAACCAGAAAAACAAAGCAGCCAAGCCACTAGAGAAGTCTTACCTCTACCAAGGCTGGGCAACCTCAGGCTAAGTAGACTAAGCATATAGAACCTATCTCTCCTCCAATTTTATATTTCCTCTTAATACTGGGATTAAAGGTGTGAGGCACCACCACCTGGATTTGTTTCTGCATTGATCTTGTGTAGCATGGGGTGGCCTTGAACTCACAGATATTCCTCTGCTTCTGTTTTCCAAATCCTGGGACTAAAGGTGTTTGCCACTACTGCCTGACTTCTAGTGGCTTGGTTTTGTCCTTCTGATATTGAGGCAAGCTTTATTTATTAAAACATAAATAAAGTATTACTATGCCTTTTATTTTTGAAAATATTTTATTTGCTAAAAATATAACTGCTACATAAGTAAAACTGTTAGATGATAAGAGTTTAAATATAAGAATCAATTATTGTAATTTTTCTGAGCAGCTACAAATTTCACCATGACTTTCTTCTAGAAAATTTTTACCTTTTATTTTACTTCTAAGCTTTAAGAAATCTCCCCCTGCAGTAGGAGGATACTTGTTTGTTTCCCAGCTACCCCGCAGCTCAGACCCTAAACAACCACACAGAAACTCTATTAATTAAATCACTGCTTGGCCCTTTGGCTCTGTTTTTTTTATTGGCTAGCTCTTACATATTAGTTTAGCCTATTTCCATTATTTTATGTTTTACCACAAGGCTTGTGGCCTACAGGAAATTTCCAGCATGTCTATCTCCAGCGACAGCTCCCACGGCCTCTCCTTGACTCTGCCTCCTTTCTCCCCTCTGTATGCTGTGATTAACATTGGTTAATAAAGAAACTGCTTTGGGCCTATAGCAGGGCTACAGGGAAACAGAACTAGATGGGAAAACTAAACAGAATGCTTAGAGGAGGAAGGGCGAAGCAGGAGAAGCCGTGGAGCCGCTGTCAGAGACAGACTGGCTGAAACTTGCTAGCAGGTCACGACCTCATGGTGATGCACAGATGAGTGGAGTTAGCCAATAAGAAGCTAGAGCTAACGGGCCAAGCAGTGATTTAAATAATTTAGTTTCTATGTGATTATTTCAGTTATGGGAGGCCAGGACGAATAAGAAGTCTCTTCCTTTTACCACAGGCTCATGCAAGAGAGGGAAATAGCCTTTATGGAGGAATTTCAGATGCCTCACAGTTCTAAAAGACTGGGATTGCAGAATGAAGGAAAAGAAATCAGTGTTGCTCCCAGTTCAGCATTGGGTTGTGCAAGAGTTTTTATATTCCAACTGAATTGGATCACAAGATAAATTATTAAAGCATCAATGCTTGACTTATGACAAACTTCTTCATTAAATGTTAGTGAGGGAGACATTGAAAGGGTGATTTCTGTATAATTGGATATACATGATATATGAAAAGTTGAAATCTTCTAAAGTAATATTTATAAAAGTAAAATGAAATTTTATTACTACCAGAATTTTATGATAGTAATTTTAACATTAAAATTCAGAGACTGCTCATTCATTCGTGGCTGCTCAGACCCAAATAATCACACAGAAAGTATATTAATTAGAACACTAGTTGGCCAGTAGCTTAGGGCATATCCCTGGCTAACTGTAGTATCTTGAATTAACCCATTTCTGTTAATCTATGTACAGTCATGGTTCCAGCTTTCTGGTGTCTTTCTCCTTCAGCAACTACATGGCATTTCCCTGACTCTGTCTACTTTCCCTGTACATCTTTGTTCAGATTTCCCACCTTACTTTAGTCTGCTAAGCCTTTGGCTGAAGCAACTTCTTTATTAACCAACGGTAATAAAACATATTCACAGCACACAGAGGGGAATACAACATTAGTTATTGACTGGGAATGAATAATTGAAAAGGTGGTTTCTATATAAACATGACTATAGATTCAATATTATATATGTACATATGAAAATTGAAATATCATAAAATAATATTTATAAAAGTAGAATGAAATCTTGAAATTACTACTAGAATTTTATGATAGTAATTTTAAGATTAAACTTCAATACTAATATTCTAAAAGACAATAATTTTTAGCTGATTTGAGGCATTCTTTACTAGTAACAGACATTGGTGGGATCTCTACAGACTGAGATTTTTTATACAGAAAGCAAAGGACTATAAACATCAGAATAAATCTTTAAAGTCCAACACTGAAAGTTTTCCATGTCTGTACCTGCTATTAATCATTTAAAAATGAAGTATTTTCTCTCACTAATACTTTGCTGGCCAAGTGTGTATGTATGTATGTATGTATGGCCATGTATGTATGCTCTTGCTTTGGCCCTTCTCTGTTGTGGAATTCCCCTCTGTATGCTGTGAATGTCATTGGTTAATAAAGAAGCTGCTTTGGCCTATAGCAGGGCAGAATATAGCCAGGCTGGAAGAGAGACAGAGAGAGTAGACAGAGTCAGGGAAGCATCATGTAGCCACCAGAGGAGAAAGACGCCTGTGTGCTGGTACGGATAAGCCACGAGTGTCATGGCAAAGTATAAAATAATAGAAAGGGGTTAATTTAAAATGTAAGAGCTAGCTAGCAATATACCTAAGAAATTGACCAAGCAGTGTTTTGATTAATACAGTCTGTGTGATTATTTCGGGTCTTGGCTTCTGGGAACAAACAAGCAGTCTCCCCTCAACACCTGCCAACCAGACTAAACATCTTTCCCCACGTCCTTTAGACTCTGTTCTCACTCCTCTGTCTATACCAAGCCTGCATTCTCTGTGTGTCCTTTACAGCATCAGACTACACAGACTTTGGAATTCTTTTCTGCCTAACCAACCAAGTTTTTAAATCATTCGAGAGAGAGAGAGAGAGAGTCTCTCTCTCTCTCTCTCGTAATATTTCATGATCACAAAAAACATTGCACTTACGTTTGCTGCACATAAGTGAAATACATACCTTGATTTGTTAGACCACTGAGACTGGAAATTTACAGCACTTACCCTGCTCTATTCATGTCTCAAAGCTCAGATTCAAAGACAAATGCTCTCTACCTGCAAAACACATCTAATACTAAATACCAATGCTCTAAATGCCATTTACCTTATTTCCATTTGCTGCCGAGCATTTGCAGTGAAGGCAAGAAGCAAGGTGTTTTAGCTGCTGCTGTACCTCACCAATGCAGGGAGAAAACTGCCCAAGTGTGGCCTTACCCATCCTTTGTCAGACAGGCTCCAATGATGGCCTCGGTTGTCAGTCAACCTGCTTTCTCATGCATCTCTTAAATATCCATGAATCTAACAACTTTGTAGATTGCAATGCCTCCGAGTATATGGATGAGCCTTCTGATAATGGTGAAAAATGTTAGGCAATTAAGCATTTGTTATACAGAACATTAAAATGATTAAATCTTTCATTCTTTCATTATGGTTGTTGATGTAGAGTGCATGTCTTGAGACTGATCTTAATTTTGAACATGGGAGAGGAAATTGAAACACTGAGAAGCAGTGTAGTGTTTATTCTACAGCTACTCATAGAAGACCGTGTGCGTGGGAATTAAAGTGCATCCTTTCTAAGAAACAATAATTTTTCTTCTTTTCTAAAAATTTAGCACTTATGAGGCAGAAGCTTGCAGATCTCTGTGAGTTTTAGGTCAGCCTGGTCAATAGAGTCCGTTCCACAAATGTCAGAGCTGTTACATAGAGAAACCCTATCTCAAAAATCAAAAAAAAAGAAAGAGGGGGAAGGGAGGGAAGAAGGAAGGAAGGAAGGAACTTGAAAACAGTTAATTTTTTTGTTTTACTTTGCCTGAGCCTGAATATCAGTTATAGTTATAAAATTATATAGATTTTAAAATATTATCAGCTCCACAGTAATGTATCTTTTCATTTGTTTGGCATACTACACTATTTCCTACTTCAAAGCATTGTGTGGATTTGTTACAGAGCATATATGAATACAAAATAAGAGTTACTAAGAAAGGGAAGTAGAAATATATAAGGTTATATTAATCTAAAACTGATAAATTTAGCTCTACTACTTCAAGGCAAATCAAGTAATTAATATCAAGAAAATGCAGAATATCTATGCCTAGGCTTTGTCTTATAATTAGGAGCAATATCATTTTTTTGTTTGTTTATTTTTATTTGATATGCATGAGTTGATGTGGGATTCCACTCTGTATACCACTGGTTAATAAAGAAGTTGCTTTGGGCCTTTAGCAGGGCAGAATAGAGCAAGGCGGCAATTCCAAGCAGAGACAGAGGAGAAAACAGGTGGAGTCAGTGAGACGCCAGGTAGCTGCGTTAGGAGAAAGATGCCTGCTGGAGCCCGCTGAGACCTAGGTCACAACCTGATTGTGATGAATAGATTAATTGTAGTGGGTTAAGTCAAGATATAAGGGCTAGACAAGAACAAATCTGGACTAATAGGCCAAACAATGTTGTAGTTAATACAGTTTCTGTGTGATCATTTTGGGGGTATGGACGGCCAGGAAAGAATGAGCTGTCTCTGCCAACTGTGAGTTTTTGGCCTGCACATTTTGCGCATTATCTGTGTGAATTCCCTGCATGTCTGGTACTTTCAGAGACCAAAATGTGGCAACAGATCTGCTGACTATGGAGTTACAGGCAGTTGAGAACTGCCACATGGGTGCTGAGAACTAAGCTTGGCTCTTCTGCAAGAACAGGCAGTGCTCCTAACCATTGAACAATTTCTCCAGCCCCAGCGGTAACAAGTTTTCTTCCTGTACCCAGGTTTCCTGTAGAGAATAGTCAGAGAATTTGGACATCTGTTTTCTGGAAAATAATTTCTCTACATTTTACTAAAACAGGATTCGTACATCAAGAAGAAAACACCTGGACTACGGCTATAAGTCATTTGTGATATTTCCCTTGTAGTTTTAGAGAAACAGGATGCTGTGGTGACACAGAGTCAGGCATTAGAGGAGTTAGAAAATGTAAGGGTCCTTGCAATCCTCTTAAGTAATTGGTGTCAGTGGTCACTCTTTAATTTCATAGATGATGTAAAATTGCTCTCAGCATGGGTCTCACCGGAAGTCAACTTTCAACCCCTGTTAACTGGAGAGACGACCAATATGAATATTTTAAACTGTCAAGCAACTGATGCTGAATTTAATGTTTGTAATGAAGACCTGTGAATTGAAATATGCACAACTCCTGAATAGTAATAACCTAATAGCTGATTGAAACGAGTATTTGTTTGAAGCCAAGATATTCTGTTCACCAGCTCTTAGCACCTTCAATGTCATTTACAATTTTGAGAATGCTTCTGGTATCAGAGGAAGTCATGAATTGCCAAAAGCCTGAATGGAGGGAGTAGGGCCTTGGACTTCCCACCCTGCCCTCTTTTAGGACTAGAGGTGGGGTGAGTGGGGAAGCAGGAAGGAAATGGGAGGAGAGGAAGTGAAAATTTGGAATGGTATTATTTATAAAGAAATTAATTAATTAAAAAATAAAGCTACTATGAACATTAAAAACGTAAATGAGCACAGGCAAGCAATCCTTCATGAGGCCCTGACGCAGTGGGCTC
This sequence comes from Bramus lutescens, assembly GCA_001685075.1. NCBI lineage: Eukaryota > Metazoa > Chordata > Mammalia > Rodentia > Cricetidae > Bramus > Bramus lutescens. Next base: position 123,497 of record LOEQ01002455.1, on the reverse strand, counting down.
ATGTAAGTTAACATGCAGAACAACAGTCATTTTGGTTGTAGCAGGATAGTGTGCAGTTCTGGTGAAAATTGCACGATTCTGTCAGCTTTTCTTGTTATATTTTACCTTCTCTTCGTACATTATTCTCATCCACATATTTATTTGTATTTTCATATAAGTAAGTTTGTATAAAGTGTATATTTTTTCTATTTTAAATCAGCGTTTTTACTACTGTTTAAAAGCAATATGTACTGTTTTAGACAGAAGATACTTTTCAAAATAATAGATTTGTTTTTTTCAACTTTGTAAAATAACAGGTATAAATCAGAAATTTCTTGGGAGATTGGACCATTTTCTATCATAGAAACAGAGTTTATAAACCAAAGCAATAGTTGTAATCTTTAAATTGTTCTAACAACAATGCATGAATTTTAAGAATTCTATCACTATTAGCACCAAAATAATCAATATGGATAACAGAATGGACATAAGTGAGGATGAAATTTAAGATCTGTAAAAATTAATAATAGTAAATTTTAGTAGTTAAAACTTAAGTGACAGAAAATAAATAAACATTTAGTTGTATATGTTATATCATCTGGATTACAGACTAGAGAAAACACTGAATCTATGTCCTTTTCCCATATATCATCTGGAGTACAGATTAGAGAAAACACTGAATCTATGTCCTTTTTCCATATGTTATCTATGCACCCCTTTCCATCCTCAATTTAGACACTGTATACTCCCACAGTAGACACCTTTGATATCACGTCGTGCATGTGAGAGAAAGTGAGACTTCTGTTTTACTCAGTCTGGCTTCTTTTTCTTAATGCAATGGTTTATGCACTTATCCATTTTTGCAAGTGACAAAATCACTTTTTTTTAATAGTGAATAAAGTTCGCATTTCTTTACCCATTCACATTCTGATGGGCATCTAGGGAGGATCCCTAGCTTGTCTGTTTGGAATAAGCTGAATGAAAAGCAAGACACAAATATTGCAGGGTATCCTGACTTAGAATCTTTCAAGTTTATAACCAAGACTAGCAAAGGAAGATCATATGACATTTATATTTTTCTTTTTTTTTGAGGAATCTTCATTACCGATTTCTGTATTGGATGAACTAGTTTACTTTCCAAACTAGTAGCATGTAGATTTTTTTCCTTTCATCCTCAACAATCACATATTTTCTTTTCGATATCTATTTTGATTCAGGTAGAATGGAATACAGTATAGCCACTCCATCAAGTATAACTGAACGTTTAGGGACTTCTTCTCTATGTAGTAGATAAGAAATAGTATGCTTACTGCTTGTCTTGAAATATCTATTTTAAAAATGTAACTTTGCTGTATATGTTAAACTTTCTTGGTAATTTTTTATAGCTTCAAGTATATCAATCTGTGCTTCAGAATTTTTCAGACAAGTTGAATTTCATTTTGATGTTTATCTTTATAAATGAGGGAGCATCTATTTTTCTTGAATGTTTTAGTAAATTTAGGTTCTGTATGCTTAGCATTTTTAACAACTAGGTGTCATGACGTTTTTCTAGTTGTGTAGTTTGAAGTTTTAAACACTTCCTGCACCTGAATGTCCATTCCTCTCTGTAGATCTGGGAATTTTTGATATAGTTATGTTGAGTAGATTTTCTATGTTCTGTTGTTTGTTGCAACTCTTTCTCCTACCCTATCAATTCTTAGGCTTGGTCTGCTTTGGTCATGATTATTTACATTTATATTGCCTTGATTTTTTGAGTTTTTTGTGTGATGATTTGTACATACATTTTTCATGAAATATTTTCTATTATTGTTGGACTCTAAGCAAGGGCTGTGGAGGAACTCAGCTCTCCTGTGCTCATGGCAGGAATATACATTAATATATCACTTTGGAAATGGCAGAATCAGATGAAGCTGGATGTACAAATAACCTAGCATAAAACAATACCTCTGACAAAGAAATAACTAATGTGGGTTGTGAAAGATCCATATAAAAAGGTTAATATCAGCATTTATAATTTCCTAGTAGGAGAAAACCTATAAGTCCATTATGTGGACAAAGCTTAAATGAATACTGGATATGCTCATACAATTAAATAACTCACATCAATGAAAAACGATCACACCACCAATGTGGACACCAGCACAAGGTGAAGAAAAGAATTCCTACTTGAAGTTTCTTTTTATAGAGGGCAAACCTGTTGATAAAAGTCAAATTTGTGATGATATTCATGTAAGGATAATGACTACAAGGGGTCAGAGAGGAAGTTTCTGTGTGGTAGGCATGATTTTACTTCTTCAATGTGCAATGTTTGCCAGTATATTAACTCCATACAAATTTATTGAAATCGATAATTTATGCATATTTTTGTATTTGCACTGCATTTCTCTAAAATTTGATGGCTGTGCTTTACATTTTCTTTGACATGACTTTCACATGACTTCTAGCATTGCTGGAGGGGCATCTACCTAGATTTTGCTGTCTCATCCCCCTCGTTAGCTTTAAGACTATGCTTCAAACTCGAGCCAGGCTTTTCTCTGTCCTACAAGCCTCAAGGTACAGGTCCTGAGATAATTTTGGCCCAACAGGAATCCATAGCCTTTTGTTTCCTGTAGGAAAAAAGCATAACTTCCCCCTAAACATAATACATTTTTTGACTTCCATTTTAAAGTTAGGCATTCCTAAAGTATACAGGTTGACTTCATTCAGTAGCCTCTCCCACAGTTCAATGTCTCTCAGCAGCTGTTATCTGTTCATTAGCATACAAAAAATCAAAATTATTCAGTATCATATAAGGTCCAAACTTTTTAAGATATAATATTTCCCACCTTTATGTGGCTTAGTCTCTCTTCTTTTTTATTACTTTACTTCTCTCTTTAAAGACATTATTATTTTAAACTATTTTTGTCCTACTTAGACAGGTGTTGCTTGCCACTGATGTGCATCACTTATCACAACTTTATGTATATTTTGTCATGTGGGTAATTGTCATGGTTTGTAAGAGTTGCAATAGGGCAGTACTGTTTAACTTTGTCCTTCCCTTTGCAAATTTCATTGTGTTTTCTGGAACAAAAAGGTAAATTACAGAAATGAGGCTTTTAGGGATAGTCTCGTTTTTGTGTCCTAAGAATGTGGTGCCTCAGCAATGGGATCCACTCTTAATTCCTGAGAGGTAGAAAAGCATCATCTATAATATATATTGTTTTGGAAGTTACTTGAACTATTCTGGCAAACTATTCAAACTGAAAATTTCCTGTGCCTAATACTGTGGGTTTTAATAGTTTGTGGTTCTTGTGGGGAACAATGTCATCCCAAGTGACTTTTTAAAGACTCTATCCTAGGTCTCTCTCTCCCTATCTTTTTCTCTTTTGTGGGTATGAGCATAGTACATATTTCTCTCTCTCTTTCTCTCTTTCTGTGAATGTGTGTGTATGTGTTGTGTCTAATTTTAGACACATGTGAAACAATGTGATTCTATGAGACTTTAATCTAAGGTTAGTGTTATTTTGTCTTTAATACCTCCTTTTGTATTGACCTCCTTCCCTTCTCCCTAGATGGAGTCCTCTCTTCTTTACTCCATTTCCCATTTCATTTCACCTATATCCTGATATTCTCTTCTTGAGTCTTCCCCCAAGTACAGCCTCTTTCTTCTTTTCTGGTTGCTGTGGTTAGTCCGTGTTGTGGGCATATCCTTACATCTGAGGATATGGAGATAATAATCCATATGAGCAAGAACATACGGCTTTTTCTTTCTGTGTCTGGGTTACCTTACTCAGTGTAATCTTTTCTAGCACAGTTCCTCAAAATAAATGATATTATAAAAAACTAAGCAAAAGATATGATAAAAAAAGAGAAGTCTCGTTCACTATAGTATGGAAGTTGATGGTCAAGAGCATTGCCTCGATAAACAACTGTGCTGATGTAATTAGGAATGGTGAATAACTTGATTTGCGTTAGTCTTATCATACAACTTGGAAGAACAGATCAGGCTCTGTGAAAGCATATCAAGACAAGTTACAGATAATTGCTGCAATCCTGTAATTAAACAAGTTGTTAATCTTCTATCAGTTTGAACTAGCTTTGAGAACTTTTTGCTCAGGATGAAAACATGTTTTTCAGCATAGGATATGGGGAAGTTGATATGGATATGACCTCAGAGCCTCCTCCCTGAGGACCAGAAGGTACCATGCAAGCTTTCAAGAGAGAAAATCAAGCAATATACCTATTTAGCTGTAAAACTTATGAATCCCACAAGATATTCCTTAAAGCTCAATAATAGCACTCATAACTTTGTGGTAACCAATGACTCTCTAATTAGGCTTAATGCCCACTGAAAACCTAGCCAGACAGCTGTGGCTAGTGAGTTCATGCATCATAAATAAAAAAATACTACCACCACTTAGACCAGTAAAATTCCTAAATACGTTCTAAATATTTATCCTTATTATACTCATAAATAAGTATAATGTGCACCCTTACCACAGAAACTCTCTCTGCAACAGATGAAGACCATTACAGAAAACCACTATTGGTCAAATTTCAAGGAACAATGGAATTAACTCGCCCAGTGGACACAACCAGAGCACAACTCTTGCGCATACGACTCAAATAACATTATGGAAGAACAGGTGGAAAGACTTTAAAAGACAGATGACTAGGAAATCTGTTGTGATATGATGTCTCATAGAAATGAAAGGGAACCTATACCTATGATACCTATACACTATGATTGACCAGACAAGACCTGAAAAAGAACAACACCAATGTACATATTATCATGAAAGAGGGAAAGTTTCATCACTAGAAAAAGAAGTACAAGGAACTAAAGACTTAAGAGAGGGAAAATTAGTCATCTTGAGTTAATAGTTACCTAATTGGTTATCCAATACCAATTTTTCAGCCCTGACGTCATATACACATAAACATTACTAAAAGAACTTGTGTGTGTGTGTGTGTAAAACAGTAACAACTCAAGAAAGAGAGACCATGAATTTGAGAAACAGCAAGAGATGGAGGAAGAAGGAGGGGTTGTAGGAAGGAAAATGATGTAATTAATTTTCTTCTTAAAATTAAATTTAAAAATAAAAGTGCTTGAGTGTATTTTCTTTCCTGTCACAAGGTTATCAGCCCTTTATTGACAATGACTAGTTTCATTCAATTACATATGCTAGATTAAATATCCTGAATAATGCAATTTCCATTTTTGTCCTCTGTGATATATCTGCATTAATTATATAGCATTTTCTCCTTTAATTTTATTTTTCCCTAGATTTCCCATTTATATTTTTTTAAAAAATGTCTTTAGGGAAATAATAATGTTTGGTCTGCAGTGTAACTGAAAAATTATTGTTTTAATGGTCTTTGACTTATATATTATAGTTTTTAATTTATATGTTATATATATTCTGTGTGTGTTTGCTTACATGTATTTCTTGTGTTTTTCTTTTATTCATTATGTGTTTGTTTTTTCTAAAGAGAGAGAGAATGGGTGTGAAATGATATAGGCAGAGAGGCTCTGGGAGAAATTTAGAGATGGGAAACTGTAATCAGAATATTTTGCATGAAAAAATCAATTAAGAAAGGAAATAACAATATTAACTAGGTCTAGTTAGCACTACACACAACCTTACTTTCATACTTTTTATTTTATCCATCCTAGCCCCAAAATTGCTGGGTGAATTATCAGAGAAGCTCTCCTCCAATCTTCTTTTGGCTAAACCTTAAGAATTGAAATTTACATAAATCTCAATTTAAAAATTCAAATCACATCACCTTCGGCATAATTTGATCAGTTTCTCTCCTGTATCCAAAACCTCATTATCCAAAGCTGAGTTGGAATTTTACTTGCTATCTCTTCAGAATGGCCACAGTTTGTGTATTAAAATGCATAATTAAATGCATGAAGCCATATTAGACACCTTGGAGCTTCTGAAGTTGAATATACAAATAATGAAGAACATTAAAATTTGCTTCTATTGTATCAAACCATAAATTGAAGCAGAGAATTTGTTAAGTGAACAGCTCTCTCTCTCTCACTCTCTCTCTCTCTCTCTCTCTCTCTNNTGTATGTATGTATGTATGTATGTATGTATGTATGTATGTATGTATGTATGCAGTTTCCAAATGTAGAATGATATCCTTTATCCACAAAACAGTTAACAGATTATTTGAAAACAGTTTTACTCCCTCCTAAAACTCTGTTTCGAAATCATTCAGAGACTAGCATTACAGTTCTCAATGATTATGACTTAAATGTGAAAGTTATATTTATTTTGAATGGTATTAATGCATAAAGAAAATCACATTTATCTGACAAAGACATAATCTTTTAGGACTGAAATAACTACATTGTCAATCAACATGATTATCCCTCAAGGGCAACTAATTAGCTGCTCAGAAGGAGACAATCTACTAAATATATTGTTTTCAAACAGGTAATCAGTCCCTTGTAGATGCTAAATTTGATAGTCACAAGCAAGGATATCTTTCCTGCTAACTTTATCTAGCAAGGCCACACCTACTCCAACAAGGACACATCCACTCCAACAAGGCCACGCCCACTCCAACAAGGCTACGCCTCCTGATAGTTCAACTCCCTATGGGCCAAGCTTTCAAACACATGAGTCTATGGGGACCATACCTATTCAAACCACCACACTAGTCATGGTTTGATCTTTGTATTCATGTGAAGAGTCAGGCAAACAGCACAGAAGTTTCTCCAAGATGAGAATTGTTTGTAACCTCCTGTTCGGGCTTTCCTCTGATGTCTTCTCTTCAGTGTGTATGGATATGATCATGCATTACATCACTTGTTTCATTCCTTGTTTTAATTGAGTGCCATCTGCTTCAATTTAAAAAAATCTTTTTACAAGTTTTCTATATCTGACAGGGATTATACAGGAGCCATTGCTTTCAAAAAGCCAATGCTCAATTCTCAATAAGCTTATAGGACAGGTCTACATATTCTGGTAAAATTCCAGAGAATGGCAACAAGGTAAAACTTGCTCATAATCACTAACATTCTGTGGAATATAGATGCCAGCACTCCCAAAGCAAAGGGCAATCTTTTTTCAATGTGGTTTTTGGGGGGTGGGGTTGGTATGTGGAGGCAGGTGTTGGAAAATCTAAGTCATGGAGACTGGGGACTTCATGAGATACATTCATATAACTTCAAAGGAAATAACTAGACATAAGCAGCTGCCTTGGAAACAGGAAAACAGTAGTAAGATTCAAAATCAGGAAGATTCCTTACACTTGAACAAATCTCAAAAAAATTGCCCTGCTATTTCATGAAAGTGTACAATTTCAGAAGGCACAACCCTCTATTGCAATTGCTTTAATTATAATAAAACTTGAAAGTCAAGACCTCACCTATACAATCCCACCACACACTTAAGAATATGCAGTGTGGTGTAGCTTTTATAGAACTCAGGTGTGAATCATCATTTACTCTTATTTCACCTGGGGGAAGGCCAATCACCAGTCAATCTACCCTGCAGAACTTCAAGTTGAAGTTCCTCCTTCAACAGAGAGGGAAGATGATTATGAGTAACTCACTTAACAGTGGGATTTTAATTATGCATATGGTGACATCCCTGCAATATCAGACAGCAACCTCTAACTAATAAAGATAGTTATAGGGTTGCAGCTGCCACTACTTGCAATGTAACCCTGTTCATAAAAGAGTTTTCCATCTATTATTTTTATTAAGGTAAACAAAAGATATGAGTGTTCTCCCATATTCTGAAGTTATGCATTATAAAAAGTATACTCATTCAGAAATACTCAATATGATATAAATACAATGAAGTTATCTGTATTTGTGGGTTAAGCTAAGAATATTGAGGCTTCTAAGTGTCTTCCTCTGATTGTGAATCTATTCTCTCATCTCATGTTTCTCACTCAATGATGCCTGCACTCATCCTCTCTCTCTCTCTCTCTCTCTCTCTCTCTCTCTGCAACAGAGAGTCTCCTGCCTTTGAAGCGAGGGCAGTATTCAGCCTTGGTGAGTATATATGGGAAACCAATGGAGAACAACTATCTCCCACAATTACTTCTTTATGGTGAGCCAATAAAGGATAGATTGTGCACAAAGTGAAATGAAGTGTGAAAGCATATCTAACTCTTTGAAACACTGCCACAGATGGCAGCAAAGCAATGATGCCAATAAGATTTGAAGACATATTGCAATTATGCTACCATGGCCCACTCTATAGGAAAACAGAACACAATTACAGAGCTAAATAACATTTATTAAACTCTTATTGTGTAGCAATCTTTGGAGATTAAAAACAAATAGAAATCCAGAGCCCTCCTTCAGGAGATGACTTTCTAGAGGTCTGTAATTTATTTTAAATTAATAGAATCATGCAAAAATCATATAACCCCATGGTGTTAGAACTATTTAATAGACCTTCCAGCTAGAAATTCTCAAAGGGTCGGGGGGGGAGAATGATAACAAGACTAACAAAGTTTGAGTATGACATCATGAGCATCACATGGGCAGCATGCACAGAGAAGAAATAGTTGTGATGAAGGCCAGGAGATGTCTCTGCAGTACCAAGACCTACTTCAAAACTCCAGCTCCTGTGTAAAAAGCTGGGTATGGGGTTGATTCCTGTAAATCAAGAGCTAAGGAGGGAAGGAGGAGAAAAAACTTTTTTAAGACCGATAGATTTCCAGCTTCTTAAAACCTGTCCACCAGTGTACATGTGGAGACCACTGGGAAATGGCTGCAACAAATGTATTTGAGAAATTTCATGGCTGAAAGCTTCACACAGAATTCCAGCCAAGCAAAGACAATGTGTTAAGAAACTGAATCTCTGAGGGAAAATGATTGCCATGCCCTTGAGTGTTCTAGAGATTATTTGATCCAGCTTTGAGAAATGCTATTAATTTTCACAGAAAAACTCGAGCGTTTCTTTATTATTAATTGCTTAATACTTACCATGCAAAAATATTCTTAATTTATTAAAGCAGGCAGCTTATATTCCTCTCTTCCCTCAAACACCACTACTATGCAGGGTTGTGTCCAGATTAATCTGATAATTAATATAGGTAATGAGAGGAGAGCCAAATGGAAGGGTAATTTGTTCAATATTCTAAACAAGTGCTGAATAAGGGTCAGAAATTCCAGTGGAAAGGTTGCCCAGCACAACTGAACTGGGTAGGAAAAATAATTACTTCATATCCATCATCCACCCCATGTGTCAGCACAGTTCCATGCTATCAGAAGTCCCATTTGCCTGTGATTTCTCTCACAGAGGAAAGTGAGAAAATATTAAGCACCAGGATCTTTGTTCTAGCCTTGAGAAAAATCTCTCATGAGCACTCCCTCTTTATCCTATCCCCTTATATCATCAAGGAAATCAAAACCAAATGATTGTCAGATCCACCATAAGCTGTGTATTTCATGTAAATGAGATCAGTATGCCAAAGAGATAAGGAGATGCCTACACTTCTTTTTTTCATAGAAACAATCAAGAAATAGACTAATCATATTTACTAACTAAGAAATGGTTAGAGAAAATGCTCCTCGTCCTTATAATAAAGAAAGACCCATCACTTGTGGCAGAAAAGATGAAGCTGGAAAATAATATTCTAATTGAAACCATTCAGAAACAGAGAGTAAACATTAATTATAAATTATGTCATTTGCACATAGAGTTTAAGATTGAATTAATAAAGGTAACATATAGTGGAGCTATACAAGGATGAATGGTAGAAAAAAAAGAGTCAAATAATCCAGTTTGTTTATTCAAGAGGATGATGTTCTGATTATCTAACATACAACACGGTGATAGTTAATTACATTGTAACTGAATGTAAAGTTTGGTAAGACAGAACTTAATTGTTCACTATAATTTACATATAGTATAATCATGTTAAGGACACAGTCATTTTAATCTGTTTTGTGGGAACTACTTCCTCCTATGTAGATACATTAACAAGATTTATCTCAAATATATACATCTTCCAGCTGTTTTTTATATATCAGTAAAGAATAATATTTGAAGCCATTGAGCATTTCATTACAGGTATATTACAGAGATTATCTTACTTTACAACAATGTTTAGAAGATAATTTGTTGTTTTGTTTCTATTTTGTAGGCTAAATACTGATCTTTAAATGAATTAATCCCCAAACAGATCATATCCATGCTAAGACAATTACATACTTTATTTATTCATTTATCCATCTCTCAATTAAATAAAACTTTAGTAAGCAATAACTATACGAAGTATTGCTGCTGTTGCTATGGCTGACTGAAGGAAAAACTAAATATTAATTCTGTCTTTGAACATGAATGAGAACAGAAAGAAAGCAAGGCAACTGAGATACAGTTTAGAAGAGACTGACCAGGGCTGAAAACTGAAATGAACAATAGCACAGAAGGGGTCTAGGAAGTGAACCAAAACCAAACTAACAAAATATCCAGAAATTTCAGACAGATACCAAGGAAGATCCCACAGAGCAGTGACTTTTGAACAATAATAATAAACCGGAATGAGAATATATCATGCACACATGGAGGAAAGCGTATTTATCTGAGGAATAGGAACCAATGCGTTGATGTGAAGGTGTCCCTCAAGCATATGAAGAAGGGAGAAGGGAGGAAGCAGGAAGAAGGGAGGAAGCAGGAGGATGCAGGAAGAAGGGAGGATGCAGGAGGATGCAGGAAGAAGGGAGGATGCAGGGAGAAGGGATGATGCAGGAGGAAGCAGAAGGAAGCAGGAGGATGCAGGGAGAAGGGAGGATGCAGGAGGAAGCAGGAGGAAGCAGGAGGATGCAGGGAGAAGGGAGGATGCAGGAGGAAGCAGGAGGATGCAGGGAGAAGGGAGGATGCAGGAGGATGCAGGGAGAAGGGAGGATGCAGGAGGATGCAGGAGAAAGCAGGAAGAAGGGAGGAAGCAGGAAGAAGGGAGGAAGCAGGAAGAAGGGAGGAAGCAGGGAGAAGGGAGGATGCAGGAGGATGCAGGAGGAAGCAGGAGGATGCAGGGAGAAGGGAGGATGCAGGGAGAAGGGAGGATGCAGGGAGAAGGGAGGATGCAGGAGGATGCAGGAGGGAGACAGGTCCTGAAATCCTAGAAACGTCATGAAAACAACCTGAACCTTAACCGGATGAAAATAAACTTCCAGAAAATGTAACTGAGCCTGTAAAAGAGTGGCTATAGCTATATACTTCAGTCTTTAAATTGTGACAGATCAAGGAGAATAAGACTCTAAACCACAGAAGCAGAGCATATAGAATTCATGATATTGAATACACAAATTTGAACAAGGCCTAAGAGATTTTAATGCAAGGACTATACTGTGCAGCTCCCAAACCATTCTGGAGAGTGTCTTCCTCAGAACAGTATGTATGTTAATTGTAAAGCGAGATATTTAATGTAAGGTCAAGCCCAAATTATGGAATATAATTAAACAACTAATTATAATTGGAAATTTTTAACATTCACCTTGGAAACATCTAAATCTAGAATTATAACCTAGACGTATTTGCAACGCCAAATAAAAAAGTATTATAAGTCAAAAAACTGTTAAGATTTAAAAAAAAAGTCATTATATGTAAAACTTAATGAACTAAATGTGATTTAGACACTTCTAGACAGAAAAGGTAGAATAGAAATATATAGGAAGAAATTTTCAAAGTTATAACACAAAGAGATCAGAAAGGGCAGTGGGAACATTTTAGGACATATGACATACATGTGACCCTTTCTGAAGGAGACAGGACAGTGAAAAAGTCATATTAGTATGTCTGAGTATTCTCCAGAACTGCTAAGACCTGGGTCTTAAAATTAAAAAACAAACAAACAAACAAGCAGAAACACAAGATAAGAAAGGCAGCGAGGTTAAAAAGAAAGGATATATTCTAAGAAAAGGGCAAAGCACTAAAGATAAAATTTGTAGGCCCAACTGCTCAGATTCTGTTCAGTCCTACCCCACTCCCCTCAGCGCCCAAACCCTGGTGGACTTGCTCTGCTCAGACCCCAGCCACACAAATCAGAAAAACAAAAACAGAACAAAACAAAACAAAATGAGCAAAAGTATTAAAGACCTGTAAATCGAAAAAGACACAATTAAAAAAAACACAAACTGAAGGAATTTTGGAAATGGAAAATCTGGGTAACCAAAGATAAACTACAGAGTACAATAGATGGAAGAGAGATTATCAGGCTTTGAATAAACATTAGAAGAAATAGATTCAAACATAAAAGAAAATGTTAAATCTAAAAAATTCCTAACACAAAATTTTCAGGGAGTCCTGGACACTATGAAAAGATTAAACCCAAGGATATAGGAGTAGAAGAAAGAGAAGAATCCCAGCTCAAAAATCCAGAAAATATATTTATCAAAATCATAGAAGATAATTTTCCTAACCTAGAAAAGGACATGCCTATAAAGGTGCAAGAATTTAGAGAACACCAAATAGATTGGATCAGAAAAGAAAGTACCCCTGCCACTATTAATCAAAATACTAAACATACAGAAAAAGAAAGAATATTAAAAGCTCCAAAGGGAATAGGCCACATAGTATATAAATGCAGACTTATGGGAATTACCCTACTTCTCAATAGAGACTGTGAAAGGCAGAAGGGCCTGGGCAGATGTCTTACAGAGTCAAAGAGACCACAGAATACTATATCCATAAAAACTTTGAATCACCATAAATAGAGAAAACAAGATATTTTGTCACAAAGTCAAATTTAAACAATATCTGTGCACAAATGCAGCCCAAGAGAAGGTACTAGAAGGAAAACTCCAACCCAAGAAAGTTAAATACACTCATGAAAACAAAGCTAATAGATAATCTCACATCAGGAAAAAAGAGAAAAAAGAAATGTGTACACACACACACATACACATACACATACACTACCACTAACACCACTAAAAACTAAATAACAAGAATTATCAATTATTGATCATTGATATCTCTCAATATCAGCAGACTTAATTCAGTAAAAACACACAGATTAACAGATAGAGGTGGAAGCAAGATTCATCCTTCTGCTACATGGAAGAAATACACCTCAACATCAAGGATAGACATTAACTCAAAGGGATGAATAAAGATTTTCAAAAAAATGAACCTAAGAAACAAGCAGGTGTAGCTATCCTAATATCTAATAAAATAAACTTCAAACAAAAATTATTCAAAAGATATGGAAGACAATTCGTACTAATCAAAGGAAAAATTTACCAAAATGATGCTTCAGTTCTTAACCTCTATGTCTCAAATGCAAGGACAACCGCATTTGTAAAAGAATCATTACTAAAGCTTAAATCACACATTGACCTCAGATTTTAATAATAGGTGACTTCAATAACCTTCTCTCACCCACAGACAGGTCATCTGGGTCAAAACTATACATAGGAATAGAGGAGCTAACAGATATTATGAATCAAATGGACCAAACAGATATCTACAGAATATTTATCCAAACATAAAACTGTATACCTTCTTCTCAGAAACTTATGGAAACATTCTCTAAAAATTGATCACATAAGCAGTCCTAAAGCAAGCCTCAAAAGACAAAGGAAAATTGGATATCACCAACAACAGAAGCAACAGAAAGCTTGCAAACTCATGGAAACTGAATGACTCCCTACTGAACGACTAAAGTGTCAAGGCAGAAACAGAGAAAGAAATTTAAGAAATTCTAGAATTCAATTAAAATCAGTGCATAACCTACCCAAACATATTGGATGCAATGAAAGCAGTGATAAGAAGAAAGTTTATAGCACTAAGTACCTACATAAAAAAATTGCAGAGATCTCATACTAACAAATTAGAATCATGCCTGATAGCTCTAGAACAAAACAACAAAAATCAAACATATGCAATGTGAGTAAATGGCAGGAAATAAATTTGAGGTTCAAATCAATGAACTAGAAACAGAAAGACAATACAAAGAGTCAATGAAACAAAGAGTAGAATCTTTGAAAAAGACAACAAGATAGACAAATTCTTATCCAAACTAACTAAATGACAGAGAGAATATCAAAATTAACAAAATCAGAAACAAAAAAGAGGAACTAAAAACACAAATAAAGGAAACCCAAAGAATCTTTATGACATACTTCAAAAACCTGTATTCCACAAAATTAAAAAATGTAAAAGGAATGGGCAATTTTACCCATAGATAGCACTTACCAAAGTCAAATAAAGATCTATAACCACTAATGAAATAGAAGTAGTCATTTATACTTTCTCAACCAAAACAATAACAGAGAGCTTTAATGCAGAATTCTACTGGTCATTCCCAGGAGACCTAAAAGCAATCATCCTCAAATTCTTCCACAAAGTAGAAACATAAGGATTATTTCCAAATTCATTTCATGAGGCCACACAAACCACACAAAGGCACTTGATACTCAAACCACAGAAAGATTCAACCAAGAAAGAGAATTATAAACCAATTTCCTTCATGAACACTCATTCAAAAATATTCAATAAAGTACTTGAAAATTGAATCCAAGAGCACATCGGGGAGATCATCTACCATTATCAAGTAGGCTTCATTCCAGGATGCAAGGGTGGTTCCACAATGAAAGTCTGTAAAGCAACCCACCATATAAACTAACGGAATGAAAAAAAATGACAATCTCTTGAGACACTGAAAAAGCCTTTGAAAAAATCCAACACACCTTCATGATTAAAGTCTTGGAGAGGTCAGGGATACAAAAGGCATACCTAAACATAATACATACAATTTTCAGCAAGCTGACAGCCAACATCAAATTAAATGGAGATAAATGCACAACAATTCTTCTAAAATCATAAACAAGATAAAGTTGTCCTCTCCCTTAATATCTATTCAAAATAGTATTTGAAGTTTTAAGTATAGCAATAAGACAACTAAAATAGTCATGATATAATTTTGTGAAACAAACTACTGCAGAAATTCTACCAGAGAACTCCTATAGCTGATAAACACCTTTAGTGAAGTGACTGAATAAAAAAATTAACTGTAAAAATTCAGTAGCTCTCCTACATACAATTTCAAATTGTCTGAGAAAGACATCATGGAAAGAATTCTCTTTGCAATTGCCACTATTAATAAAAAAAAATCTTGAAGTAACTCTAGCCAAGAAAGTGAAAGACCTGTATGATTAAAGTCTACAAGTTTTGAAGAAGGAGACTGTAGAAGATATCAGAAGACAGAAAGATCTCTCATTCTCATGGATTGGTAGGATTAAGAGTAAAAATGACCACTTTACCTAAAGCAATCTACAGATTCAAAGCAACTCCCATCAAAATTAGAACACATTTGTTTATAGACTGTGAAAAGAACAATACTCAACTTCATACAATAAAACAAAAGGCTCAGGATTCCAAAATGATCCTATATAATAAAAGAACTTGGGAGATATTACGATCCCTGTTTTCAAACTGAACTTCAAAGCTGTAGTGATAAAAAAAAACACATTGTATTGGCGTAAAAACAGACACACTGAACAATGAAATCAAATTGAAGACCCAGATGCAATTCCACCTACCTATGGACACTTGAGTTTGGATAAAGGAGCCAGAAATATAAAATGGAGAAAAGAAGAAATGTATCTTCAATAAATGGTGTTGGTTTAACTGAATATTGGCATGTAGAAGACTACAAATAGATCTATATGTATCACCCTTCACAAAACTCAAGTCCAAGTAGATCAAAGATCTCAAAATAAAACAGATACACTGTTAGAAGAGAAAGTGGGGAATGACCTTGAATGCATTGATAAATGGCACCTTGTGAAAATAAAACGTTTCTGTAAGGCAAAGAACACATTCAATAGGATGAAATAGCAACCCTCAAAGTAGAAAATCATTTTTATCAACTCCAAGTCTAACAGAGGCCTAATATCCAAAGTATATAATGAACACAAGGAAGGAATTAGACATCGGGATGGAGAGATGGCTCAGTGGTGAAGAGCATTGGCTGTTCTTCCAGAGGTTCTGAATTCAATTCCCAGCAACCACATGATGGCTCACAACCATCTGTAATGGGATCTGGCACCTTCTTCTGGCCAGCAGACAAACATGCATACAGAACACTGTATACATAATAAATAAATAAATCTTAAAGAAAAAAGAAACTGGACATCAACAAACTAAATTACCCAGTTAAAATTTGGGGTACAGTCATAAACAGAGAATTCTCAACAGAGGAATGTCAGATGACAGAGAAACACTAAAATGTTTAACATCTTTAGTTATCAAGAAAATGCAAATCAAAATGACTGTGATTGCATCTTGTGCTTTTCAGAATGGCTAAGATAAAAATCACACGTGACAGTTTATACTGTGGAGGATGTGGAACAAGCGGAACACTCTTCCATTGTTGGTGGAAGTGCAAAGTTGTTCAGTCATTTTGGAAATCAATATACTAGTTTCTCAGACAACTGGGACTCAATCTACCTCAAGCTCCAGCTATATCTCTCCTTGCTATAAACCTAAAGGACATACCAGCCTACCACAAAGACACTTGTTCAACTATGTTAATAGCAACGTTATTCATAATAACTAGGAACTGGAAATAACCCAGATGTCTCTCAACTGAAGAATAGATGAAGAAAATATGGTACATTTTCACAATGGAATATTACTCAGATGATCAAAATAATGACAACATAAAATGGATGGAACTTGAGAATATCATGCGGAGTGATATAACTCAGACCCAGAAAGAAATACATGTTATGTACTCACTTACAAGTGGATATTAGCTGCAAAGTATGGTCCGACAACCCAGAGAAGCTAAGTAACCTACAAAATAAGAGAGCAGATCCTTTTTATGTTATGGTCTCAAGATAAAAAGGTTTTTTTTTTATTTACAAAACATGACCAAAAAATAAGCTCGTGACTTATCCTCTGGAAAATGTTGTTTATTGTATTGCTTTGAGACAGGGTCTTTTGAATCCCAGACTACTTTTGAACTTCCTTGGCAACGGAGAGTGACTTAAATGTCTGATCTTCTCACTTCTACCTCCCTACACCTGAAAGGACAGGCATTGACTACCATGTCATTTAGGAAGCACAGGGATCAGATACACAGCATTGTTAATAAAAAGCAAGTACTCTAGTTGATGACCTACATTCCCAACTCTAGAATATATGAATTAATGAAAATCCTATTTGCGTTTTCTGGACAAGAAACCATGCACAGTTAAAGATTAACTTCCAAGGACCACAAAAGTGACTGATAATTTGACTGATAACATGGGCTAATTTGGCTGATTCTTAGAAGCCAAGAGCACATGGGCTAATTATAGCTAAAAATATAAAAGTGTTTTCTTATCAAAGTTAAAATGTCAAGGTCTATGAAAAGTTTCATAATTAATTATTGGAGAAAGATGTAAGAGGGGAAAGTTACTTTGTTAGAGTGAAATTTTAAAGTGTTCAAGTTATAATTATATCCTCAACTAAGTATATGATAGTTATACAAAGAAGAAAAAGAATCTAAATGTTGTGAATAGAAAAGGAACAAATGTATCCATGATATATAATGCACACAGGCAAATATAATACTATAGAAATACAATATTATATATTAAGCATTAGATAATGAATTAAAAAATTGATAGGTATTAATATTTGTCTTAAAATGAAAGTGAGAGTGGTTCTTTGAAGACTATACAAAGAATAAAACTTAAAACCACAGAACTCACTGGAAGAAGATATTGATAAAGAAATTGAAAAAGATAAAGATAAAATGGTCAGTTGAAAAGCAAGGTCTTGTTCTGAGTGTTCTGTAGTATTTTACTCTCAGATAACCTTTCATCTTGGAGGGAAGCTTAACACACAAATATTCTAATGTGAGGTGGAGCACCTACAAGAAGGCTCACTAGCATCAGGTATCAAACAACTCAAAGGCTTCCGAAGTACCTGAAACTGATTTGATACACTAGGCTCCTCCCTCGTGAAGTATATACAAACAGTACGGACTGCGGGAAGACACCCAAAGACAAGCAAGGCCAAAATAAACAAAAAAGCAAACATCTTTGCTGCTTAGAAGACACAGACCAGCCTAGCTTTCTAGGGAGGCAGATCAGCCAGGCAGCCTGAGAGAAACAGGAGACATCTGAACTCCTAGAAGAAGCAGAGAACATTCAACCTGCAGGAAGATGCTCGAACTCCAGCCTGTGGAGCTACACACAAGTCACGCATTCAGATATTTAGTTTTGATGAGCTTCTACCCATGCTGAAGGGGTTGGTGAAGCAGCTGTCTTTCAGTCATCTCTGATCCTCTATGTAACACCTCACCCATATTGCTTAAGCCGCCACAATCAAACTTATTGGATGTCTATGATTCCCTTTCATCTGTCTACTGTTGGATCTCTATTCGAGATGAGTAAGCATTCACATTTCAAAGAGTAGGGTTACAGAACACTAAACCATGAAAATAATTCCTTGAATATATGTATTTTAATCATGAAGGAAGTTGCAGCTACACTGAGAATTAAGCAGCTTTGCTAATTAATATATTATGAACCAGTATTTTAGAATAAATTGAATCAATATTATAATAGACTTTGCTATAGGGATCTAGCATGCAAAAGGTTAAGTTTATTGAAGTGTGACTATCATCAAATCATGAATGATCACAACAACAAAATGACCAGTCTAGACATGGGTGAGGTGCAGTGTCACCATGGGTGCCTACAACTTAACGAGCACAAAGGTTCAATATCCAAGACCAGAAATTAAATGAATCAAGTCCTGGTTTGGCTTCAGTTAACGCAACTTATATTCCTGTGCTGATAAAAGCCCCCCCAAATTACCCTGATGATGTGGGACTCCTCTCGGTTACTAATGAAACTGTTTGGGGCCTGTGCAGGGAACAGAGGTAAGCAGGGAAAACTAAACTGAATTCGGGGAGAAAGAAGGTGGAGTCAAGAGAGAGAATCCATGTAGTCCTGCTGGAGACAGACAGCTGGAACTTTAGCCAGTAAGCCACAGCCATTTGGTGATACACAGATTAATGGAAATGGGTTAAATTAATATGTAAGAGTTAGCCAGTAAGAAGCTAAAATTAATGGGCCAAGCAGTGATATAAATAATATAGTTTCTATGTGATTATTTTGGGGGCTGAGCAGCCAGGAACCAACAAGCAGTCTTCCTCCAACAATTTGGCACCCATGTGGCTAACTAAAATCCACTTAAAACTTGAGAGCTTGAAAAGGAATTCTAGATACAAAAATACAGAGTTTAACACAGTTTCTTGCTGATGGTTGGAAGCACACAGGAGCTCTTTTAAAAGAGGTTTTCCTTACTCAGCAGCAGCAAAAGAAAAAGAGCCATGCAACTTTGAAATGCCAGTATTCCGGGCTGTGCTGCCAGTACAACCTCTGAATCTTCCAGAAGACCAAGAATTTAAATGGGGTTTGTAATCAGCATGCTACAAACTGCTTAATGGCTCAACATAGAGCTGCTGCATACGTGGAACTGGGGCAAAGTACATAGCTTGCAGAGTCAGTAAACGAACTTCTACCATGTTGCATTATGCTGAGCAAGCAGGCAGGGCCGTATATACCCTAGCAAGGCCGCAGCTTAAGTTCGTTTTAAGAAGTGTTCCTTGACAGATAAATGTATGTAGGCTTGGGAAACCGAGGAAAAAGAATATAGAAAGTTAAAAAAGATATAAATGGTATTTTTTAAAGAAAGGTAAAATCTTTAAAAGAGACAGAGTAGGATAGTCATAGAATAAAAGGAGTAAAGAAAAATAAACCATGAAAAGATGAAAAATTCATAGAGAATCTGGATTATGTATATTGTTTTATTTTCTTTGCATTTTTTGACTGTGAAGGGGCTAACTACAGAGACATTTCATTTTGTGGGTTGCTAAGCTAAATGAGGATGTATATTATAAAGATCAATTTTGCTATACTGTATATATATGTGTGTGTGTGTGTGTGTGTGTGTGTGTGTGTTTGTTCCTGATTAAGGTATTGTGCTTGTGTAACTCATTTAAAAATGTAATGTATAATTTAGAAATATATATTAATAGATAACTATAATAGTCAAGCTTGTAGTCATGATAGTTAGATTTTCTAGGTTGACAGATATATATTTCAGATGGTTAGGCATTCTTCAAACCTTTCAAAGACTACAAAATATCACATTTAAATGTTTTAATAACTTAGGACTTTTCATGACAATGAGACACGTCTGCTCCTGGCAGCACTAATTATTTTAGGAGGAAGATGTGCATCAAAGAGGGTCTTTATAAAGTTGGTTAGCCATTTGGGCAAAAAACTTTTCTTGCCTGGACTGCTTGATGAAATGAATATGCAGGACCCAGAGAGAAATAACTGCTGAACTTGTCTAAAGGTGATATGGTCCTTTGAAGTTTCTATTTCCTGAAAAAGTCTGCCAGACATTCTGCAGGACACACACAAAAGAAGTGACTGACAACAGCCAATATAAGTGGAGCGGTCTTAGAAATTTCCTGCTTCATGGAAAAGTCTTCTCAATATGATGAGCCTGTAGGCTGAAGATGGGTGCCCCAAAGGTACAAAAGAACTTTGTGTGACTGTCCAGGCAGTGAGATGTCTCTGTCAATTCTAGAGTTTTGGAAATTGCTTGCTCTTCCTGTTTACTTAGGTAATATTATATCCTTCTGGAGTCTTTGATGGAATTGCACAAGAGATATAAATATTATAACTCTAATTCTTGCTTGATGCCTGTTTTTTTATATTATATATATAGTAATTTATATTATATATTATAGTAATTTTACTATATTAAGGTTAAAACCTTCCTTTTTATTTAAACATAAAAGGAGAGGTGATGTAGGATTCCCCTCTATGTGCTGTGAATACCATTGGTTAATAAAGAAACTGCTTTGAGCCTGTGCAGGGAACAGAGGTAAGTGGGGAAAACTAAACTGAATTCTAGGAGGACAAAGATGGAGTTAGGAGAGAGAAACCATGTAGTGCCACCTGAGACAGATGCCAGAACTTTAGCCGATAAGCCACAACCACATGGTAATGTGCAGATTAATAAAAATGGGTTGAATTGATATGTAAGAGTTAGCCAATAAGAAGCTAGTGCTAATAGGCCAAGCAGTGATTTAAATAATATAGTTTCTGTATGATTATTTCAGGGCTGAGCAGCTGGGAACCAACAGGTGGCCTTCCTCCAACACCCTGAAACCAGTAAGATTGTATTAATTTCTTTCTAATATCCCTACAAAGGTCATGAAGACAAAACTCATAGAGAACAGGAAGTTTAAAAGAAGCAAGACAAAAGCTTCAGAATAGAAAATTAGATAAATTATTTAATATTGAAGAACAAGGAGAATTTCTTCAAGGAAAATAATCTGATCAACAAATTTCAGCCAGCAAAGGCACACTAACAAAAATAGCAAATGAGCAAGAGAGTTCAAACTTGGAAGAGAAAATGGCATCATTAATCAACAGACAAACAACCACAGTAAAATGCAAATGCCACAATAATTACTGGAATGCTTGACACAACAATGTCACAGTGAGCAAGGCTCATCCTAATATCCTTGGGTGATTTGACATGCAACAATTCATTATCATCAGCCTTATTCTAAGTCTATAACAAAATCCTAAGTTTATAACAGAAAAGTCAGACATAAGATAATATTAAAGCTCTCTGAAACTGAAATCAGATGTTAAGAGCTGACTTAAGAATAGAGCTTCTTGTGCACTGTTTCATGTTGAAATATCCTGCGAGACTGAATAATATATTTTCCAATTTACAAATAGAAAAAATGGGGATTATGTTACAGGCTTATAACATATGAAGGCTAGTGTTGCCAGCCACAAAATTATAAAGGATCTGTTTTATGTGGCTAATAAATCAAAAATAGGTGATTTAATTTAGACCAATTGAGTCATTAATAGATAGCCATCACATAACGATACATAAACATCCCTTCAGTGACTACATGTATTTATTATCTTTAAGAGGAGTCCTAAAGTGTGTACTGCCTTTAGAGATAGAAATTGAGCAAGATCCTGAGATAGGTTGATTCCCAATTTTCTGAGAAATTGCCGTAGTGATTTCCAAAGTGGTTGTACAAGTTTGCATTCCCACCAGCAATGGATGAGTGTTCCCCTTACTCCACATCCTCTCCAGCAAAGGCTGTCATTGGAGTTTTTAATTTTCACCATTGTGATAGGTGTAAGATGGTATCTTAAAGTTGTTTTTATTTGCATTTACCTGATCACTAAGGAGGTTGAACATTTCCTTCAGTATCTTTTGGCCATTTGAGATTCTTCTGTTGGGAATTCTCTGTTTAGTTCTATACCCAGTTTTTCAACTGGGTTATTTAGAATTTTGATGTCTAATTTCTTGAGTTCTTTATATATTTTGGAGATCAGTCCCAATCAACAAAGAGTGTATGTTATTGCTCTAAGGACTCATGGTGTGGGGGAATGGAATGGTCATTCCATTGCCCATGCAGGTGATTTGGGAATTAATTCCATTTTGAAGGGAGAATCATGGCCTCACAAGGATTTTACAGATATGACAGTGGCTTTTCCAAAAGGCAGTTTTTCCTATAGTACTGCAAAATGGGTTATTCCATGTGGACGTGCAGATATACCCTTCCCATGGATTAGTCTGTCTACTATATATTTACTGTATAGTCTTGTTGGCTCCAACATGTAAATAAAACAAAATTTCTGATATGTATAGGTTACATATTATAATGCATTAGGTTGTTTTTTGGTTGGTAGACCTTTAATGACTATTTCTATGTCCTTAGGGGTTATAGTTCTATTTAAATTGTTTATCTGATTTTGATTTAATTTTGGTGTATAGTATCTACTTAAAAAGTTGCCTATTTCTTTTATATTTTTCCAGTTTTGTAGAGAACATGTTCTTAATGTATGACCAAATAAGTATCTGCATTTCTTCAGAGTCTATTGTTTTGTTTCTGTTTTATTTCTGATTTTGTTAATTTGCATATTCTGTCTGTGACTTTTGGTTAGTTTGGATAATAAGGGTTTGTCTATCTTATTTATTTCCTCAAAGAACTAACTTTTTGTTTCATTGATTCTTTGTATTGTTCTTTTTGTTTCAATTTTATTGATTTAAGCCCTGAGTTTGACTATTTCCTGTCATCTATTCCTCTTGGGTGAGTTTTCTTCTTTTTGTTCAAGAGCTTTCAAGTCTGCTGTTAAATCACTCTTGTGAGATTTCTCCTAATTCTTTACAAAGGCACTTAGTGCTATGAGCTTTCTCCTTAGCACTGCTTTCATTTTGTCCCATAAGTTTGGATATGTTGTGGATTCATTTTCATTGAATTCTAGGAAGTCTTTAAATTTTTTCTTTATCTCTTCCTTCACTCAGTGGTAGTTCAGTAGAGTGTTGTTCAGTTTTCATGAGTTCATAGGATTTCATTAGTTTGTGCTGTTGAACTCTAACTTTAACCCATGGTGGTTAATAACAAAAGGTTATTCCATTTTTTTATTTTTTGAGTTTTCTTTATGACTGAGTATGTAGTCAATTTTTGAATAGGTTCCATGAGGTGCTGAGAAGAAGGTATATTCTTCTGTGTTTGGGTGAAATGCTGTGTAGATGTCTGTTAGGTCCCTTTGAGTCATGATATCTGCCAGGTCCCTTGTTTCACTGTTAAGTTCTTGTCTAGCAGATCTGACAATTGGGGAGAGTAGGGTGTTGAAGTCTCCCACTATTAGTGTGTGGGATACGATGTATGATTTAAGCTTTAGTAATGTTTTCTTCCCTAGATCTTGTGAAAAATCATTCTTAACTAATTGTGTTCTAGGAGTCATCCCTACTCTTTACCCAAGATTGGTGGAAAACATCCCAATATCTTCTTTCATATTATGAAAATCAAGTCTTGTACCCTAATAAACCCTTCCATTTTAGTGATTCCTTGGTTAAATGCAAAGCATTAAACTGAAAGAAGAAAACAACATAAACCTTTACCCTGTAAACATTTCTTCATTTTCTGTTGTTTCTAGCCAACTGTCCCCAAACTGCACTTCTGATTGTTGGCTAATGTTTTGTGTAATAATACATACGCCATTCTGGCGACCTGTATGTCCATTGCCCCTGACCCCTCTGCTGTTTTCACACCTGATTTTTTTTCAGCAAGCAAATACCTGGCAATTTTAGTTCAGAGAGAAGATATGATTCCAAAGACAATAAGCAAAGGAAATTCAATTAAGCAAAAGAGTTTATCTGACAAACTAACCTCCTATGCCTTTCTTTAAGAAAAATCACCCAATACAAATCAAATGAAATAGTGTGACATGTTTTAAATAATCATTAAAAAATACAATTGAGGTAATATTAATATTACTATATTAGCATTAAATATAGCAACAAACCTTAAATAGTAGATGGTACAAATTCCAAGGACATCATCTAAGAATAATCTGCCTTTCCCAAAGAAAGCTCAGTAATGCTTGATGATGTAATCAGCTTGCACTGAAGCAAAGCGTCACACAACTGAACAGAAAGGAAGGACCTGAGGCCTCCCATTGGGATCCACTAACCCATACCCAAAGGAGAAGAAGCACATAGAGAAGAAGCTGAGATTTTGAATAGAGGGGCTTTCAAATTCTCTTTAAGATACTGACGAACAAGATGGTGCCTTCTGGAACAGGGAGGCAGTTAGGGACCATAGATAACCCATACTCGTAAATGCTGTAGGAAGTCTTACAGCTAGTGGTTACCTGCCCACTGGGGCATGGTCTCTTAATCTATATAGCTGATGTAGAGCATGTGTCCGTTCTCTTTTCCAGCCTCTCTGTTCCTGTTGTGGATTTCGGTTTCTGATCTCCCCTAAAGCAGAGGATTTGAATTTGAGAGTCTATCCCTAAATAAATACCCGTCTATTTCTCAATTCTGAGCTAGTATGGGATTTCTTTTAAGCATCCTTCTTCAGGTAAGGGACAGAACGACCATCACTGAAGAGTTGGTAATGGGGGACATCCAAATGCTCACTTCTCATTTCTTCTACAGAAGATACAAGTGATCAGCTAAATCCATCAATATAAGAACAGGGAAATACAGCCCTTGTCTCTAAGCTAAGAGATATGTGGAAATTCTGTAGGACAAGTTGTTCTGAATGCTGCTTTGGGAGAAGTGAACAAATGGGGACTCATCCCAAAGAGGGTACCAATGACAGACCAAAGTAAAGATGCCAGCAATGTGTACCTTGGTTAACAGATGAGTTCATTGGTATTGACTGAATCAGAGCATGAATCAGGTCACTTACAGTAACGTGGATGACCCAAAGGAGAGCCACAACTGAAGTTTCACCCCAGTACACATAAAAACTTCCCCATAGTTGCATATGCAAAATTCCTCTTTCCAGGTAAATTTCCACACTTTATATATTGCTCTATCAACTCCTGGGACCAGAAAGCTACATGTACCCTGGGTAGAATTTACATCAAATTGGAAATTAGATATATGAAGGAGTGATTGAAGCTTCTGTGAGGGCTGAACAACCCAACCCACACTTCCTTTCTTTTTCCTTTCCTTATTTAATTAATTTCTCTACATACCAACTACAGTGCCTGTTCCCTCCTCCTCCCCCTCCCATCTACTCCTCAGAAAGTGCAAGGCCTGCCACGGGGAGTCAACTAAGCTTGGCACATCTTTGAGATGAGGCAGGACCAAGTCCCTCCCCTCTACATCCCACCACAGGGGATGGGCTCCAAAAAGCCAATTCATGCTCCTGGATAGATCCTGGCCCAACCCTCACTTCGATGAAGGAACATGAACAGGCCAGATCATGAAAGCCTTCTATAACAGTCACAGGATCTCCTCTGACAATGACGATGGTTATGCTTCAGGAACACATGTGAAGGGAAGAAATGACATT
The DNA here is from genome assembly GCA_001685075.1 of Bramus lutescens. Classification (NCBI taxonomy): domain Eukaryota; kingdom Metazoa; phylum Chordata; class Mammalia; order Rodentia; family Cricetidae; genus Bramus; species Bramus lutescens. The sequence goes on along the minus strand of LOEQ01002455.1, from coordinate 97,685 downwards.
ATTTTTAACATGACAGATGAAGAATACATATTTACAAGTCACACATAATTTCAAAAATAATAAATTATAGCAAAAAATAAAGCAACAAGGGTATGTGAGATAGTTTGGAGGAAAGAAAATGAAGAGGAAATGGTACGATCATATTAAAACATATAAAAATATAAAACATAATTTTAAAAAAGAAACATGAACTTGGGAGGAAAATATGGTCAGAGAAAGAGACTCTGGAAAGATTGGGGTATAATGGATGACATAACGAAAATTCATTTTATATAGAATTAAATTATCAAAAAATAAATTATGAAAAGAACAAAACCTAAGCTATTATAGCAATTTGATAATCTAGATATTTGCTTGTATAGCATGATTCCTAGGGGCCAGAATATTTCGTCTCTCCTCTGCCTATACTTTTATGATCATCTTTGGTGACCTCTAACTCAAGTATTGCTGAATAACTGATGAAAGGCATACACATTAACTTAATTGTGAGATATCTATGGATAAATTTCATGAGACATCTGCAGAAGCTTTATAAGGAATACTTGGCTGAGAGGCATAAAAGAAAGTGTGACTTAATAGAGAGACTTCTAATGTTCCAGAACAGGAATGTTCAAGATTATAAAACTATCATTCCAAAAAAATTGTGCAATAAATTTATCACTTTATCATAAGTTGAATCAAGGTTCTACTTGGAATTTTTGGAACTTGGAAAAGTAACTTTAAGAATTCTTCAAAAGATAAAAAAAGTGTGTGTGTATGTGTGTCTGTGTGTGTGTGTGCCTGAAGTCAGAAAAAAATAAATACCCGCATAAATAGAAGGCATACAGTACTAGATATTACAGTAGCTATACCAGAAACTGAATTAACAGACTAAAACAGAAGAAAATTCTAAGAAACTAATCAGTATCTTGTAAAAATGTCATTTCTAAATTGAGAATTTTATTCTTACAATTGAAGCAAATTTTCACATTTATCATAAAATAAAGACAGACCATTCACTTTTCCTGTGAGAGATATGGGAAGAGCTATTAATTTAAATATAAAACCATAGCAATCAAGCTGTAGAATTATGGGAGTGAAGCAAGCAACTTTTCATATATATTAGCTTGAAAAGTCACAGACATATCATTTTGAAGACCTCTCTATTTAACATAAAAAGTAGAAAATAGTTGTACCATACAAATATGTCATATATAAAAGCTAAATGCATTTTTATTTAAATACTATAATGTATAACAAAGGATAAGAATCTTGGTCAAAACAAGGCACCCTTACATATCAAGGTGAAGAAATATACCTAATGGCACTATGTCTCCTCTTTTGTGCTAGGATCCTTAACGATGTATCTCATTTGTTAATACATATTTATGATATGCCTCAAGCTTGAATTTATTATTGCTTTAATGGGAAAAGGAACCCTGTAGTTACACAGGGAAACTGACCCAGAACGTCTGGAAGTACCTGCAATATACAAAACACTCATAACCCACAGCCAGTCAATGTTTTCTAAAAGTAACTATTAATGGGAAAATTAAAAATATTTGTAAGGCAGAAAACAGTATGATTTTAAGATCAGAGTTCCTCAAAAAGCACTGAACACACAGCAAGAAAACTTAAAACATGGTAGGCAAAACGTAACTAAAGATGTTTCATTATGGAGTATGAAGGTATTTAGGAAGACACGGAAGGATCAGCTATGACAATGGATCCATCCGTTTAACTGCTGTTCAGAAACTAGCGTGTCTTCAGAAACACTGAACAGAGGGGAATGATGTGGGGGTCCCCTTTTCCCTCTCAGGAGACTGCTTCGGATAGGAGTGTGCCATTGATACAAATTAAGCTTTGTCCCCAGCCTCCCTAACCCTGTATATTCCTTATCGTCTGGAAGAAAGTTGAGCTGTTTCACCTAAGCAGTCTCCTGGAGGGCTGTCTCAATTGGTGCTCAGGGCCCACATCCAAGCTTTCTGTCACAATTTTTGTCCCTTTGTCCACCCAGGAGGACTGGTGGTCAACATGCTGAGAGGGAAAGATTTCTAAAAGTTATGAGACCATCATACTCCACCAGATAGTTCCACACTTTTGCTCATACAATTGACTGAATTAAACTCATTGGGGAAAACAATGAAATAATAGTAAAAATCAATCTTGAAAAGCAAACAAATGAATCTATTTTATGGTTTCATTTAGTTTTAAAAATTGGAAAATAACAATAGATAAAACTGAATCAACAAGCTAAATAAATATTTACACCAAAGTAGATATGTATATAGCAAATGAGGATATAAAAAGCTATTCAGCATCCTAGTTATTAGAAGAATGAAAATTATGTATGAAACACATCGTTTATAGCATTGGCAAGGCCAAATCCTGGCAAATGTATGGAGCAGCGGGGATCCTCACTTAACAACCCAGTTAGCATTTTTATCTTTTTGTCATTTATCATATTGAGGGTTGAATCTAGTGAAGGGTTCATGCTACGCAAACACATAACCACCAAGATACATCCTTTTATATTTTTGTTGTTGTTGTTATTGTAAGACAGAGTTCCAGTAAGTTCCCCAGGCTGATCTTAAACTCCTGTTGTACCCCAGTCAAGATTTGAATCTGTTTAACCTCCTGCTCTATCAGGCCTGGCAAGGGTTTTCTTAGAAGAATAACCATAAAGTGATCATATAGCTCAGAAACTAGTGGCCAAATACTTACCAAAAATGAATAAAAACTTACATTCATAAAACTTGTGTACACATGTTATATCTGCTCTAGCCATAATTGTCAGAACTGGAAATGATCCAGATGTTGAGCTATTCAACTACTAATCACTGATGTATCCACACAATGGAGAAAAGAGTGAGTACACAGGAAACAAATGATTCATTCACACTAAAACATGAGTGGACCTGAAACGCATTTGATTAAGTCAGACCTGAAGACTGCATAATTCACCATGCTGATTATGTTCCCTAAATTAAAAAATAACTAAAGGAATATAAATTGATCAGCAATTGCTTCTGGAAAGTGGGCCAGGTGAGGGCTACTTCGAAGGAGCAATTTCTTTACATGCAAACTGTGGAAGTGATATGGAAACTTCATGTTATTAATGTGCCAGCAAAATTACATGCCTGCATTTGTCAAAATCCACTGATTTATGTACCAGAGTAATTAAACTGTATTTCCTCATAACATAAAGATGAAAATGGGGATACAATGAAATGTAACAAAATGAACCAGGTATAAGCTGTCTCAAACCAGAAATAATTGACTCTGACAGAATTTTACACCATGACTTAGCTTACATATAGGACGTCTGCACAACCTGCTCTTTAATTTATCAAAACATATTCATAATGTTAACCATTGGCATTCCTTTGAGTAGCATATATAAATCTCTTAATGTGTCCTTCTTGCAAGTTTAAAAAGAAAAAACTCAAGTCCAAAAGAGGTGTTACAGGTTAAGTGTTAGATAGCTCTGTGTTCTCTAAGTATGAACACTACCTTTGACTAAGACCTTACTATTCCACAGTGTCTCACAGTCTTAGTTATATGTGCCAGTAACAAGTTAATAGAATAGGGTGATATCTGGACATAAATTGGAAGGCAATTATCAGCTGCTACATGTTCAGGAAACTACAGACTTTTTTATTGTCCATGGAGCAGTAGTATAATGATCTTCCCTCATGTACATCAAGCAGATTTGGAAAATGAACTTGTCAAAAGAACACAACTTCAAAATAATTTACAACTACTACCTAGCTTTTAATATCGTCACAATACTGCTTATGAAAAAGCAAAAAAGTCTGTTTTAAAAGTAAATTGAATTGAATGTGTTTTTTTTCTTTGAAACGACAAACATTCGATACATCTATTATAATCTAAAAGGCTAGGTGTGTCAAAGCAATACCATTGATCTTAAATGGCATACGTGAGTCCAATAAAACAGCTAATGAAATGTTTGTGTAATCTAAATTGCTTCCCTATGAAAGTTTTTATTCCCTTTATGTATGACTTTATAGAATTGCCCTTTTAAATGCATACCATTTAAGAAAAAGAAGAGGCATTTTACCCTTAAAACACAGTGCAAGCATAAGAATGGTTTTCTGTTAATGGACAAGGACATCAGATTTTGTTTGCATGTCTGTACAGGCATGTCCATAATTAAGCAGAAAATAATAGCTTTACATTTATAAGCTATAAAATGTTATTATGACCTAAATTACTCCAAAGTTTTCAAGTTCTTAGTAGACGTATTATAAAGTCATTTGTGAATGAGCCAAACCATAACCTAAATACTGTTAATCATACATTTCCATTAATTCTCATGACATAAGTATTAAGAGACTACACTTTCTGTCAACACACTACAAAGATACTGATGCTTTCAATCCCAAAACAATATAGGTTGCTTTTGATGCCTCTCAGAACTTGACAGTAAGGTACTTTTGCTAAAGATAGCATATTCTTTGGGTAAGGGACTTAGAGGAATGGAGCTTGAACTGATCTGTAAGCTTTCTCCCTTAGAATTGGCTCTCTTGGTATCTGAAGGTACCACAAAAGCTGCCAATGGAGAAATGCAAGCAATAATCTCAACCAACCTATAAATATATGTAAAGCCTATACACAACAACACTAGCCATTATAGCAAGATGTTCCCTGATGTGCAATTGTGACAATATTATTGTCAGAGAAACCAATAGCTACCTAATTGGATTTACATCCCACTCAATAGGACAGAATTCATGCCTGCTACTGCAAACCTAGCCAAATACCTGTGACTGATGAAACCATTGAATTTAGAGGGGACCTACTAATTCCTCTTCCTTAAAGCAGTATAATCTCCAATTGCATGCTAAATGAGTATCTTTATGCTCACCGATAACATGCATCTCTTGCCCCTCATCAAAGAAGCTTTTTTTCACAGCAACAGCCAGTAGCAACTACAGAGATTCACAAGTTGTTAAAATGTAGAGAATAACAAACTGTGTGGTGCCAATCCCCAACTGATAAACCTACAATGCTATGCTATATCTATATCTCAGGCAACCTAATGCAGTTAGGGGAGGAGACTGTAAAAGCCAATGTCTGCTTTAAGATAGTGTCTTCTAGATACAACAACAAAGCTGTCCCCAAGACCTGTGCAGAGGATGTAGGAATTGAAGAAGAGAGAAGTTGGGGTTGGAATTATGGAAATAGAGTGCTCATATACTAAACTCTCAAAAATTATAAAATAACTGTTTATAAAAAGAATTAAAAGTTCACATTGTGAATGCATTGAAAAGACACATATCTCTCAAAGACTTTTAATCTATAGCTATATATAACCAGAAACCATAGATCCAATAAATTGATCTGCATAGAACATGAATATCCCTTCTTTTAATGTTTGTTATTTAGTACTTTTGTGTTTAATTCATACACACTAAACATATGGAAGAAAATGTTAATTTGTCTGATCCAATTCTTTATGTATTATCAGACAAATTTAGAGAATTGAACAAGAGTAATTCTTTGACTGATTATTTTAGTACATAGTTTATATATTTATTCTGTGCATGCGTGTTGTATGCATGTGTGGGTCCATGTATAACACAGTACTGGTGTAGATATGAGAGAATGAGCTGTGGAAGTTCCTTCTCCTCAAATATGGGTTCCAATGATCAAACTCAGTTCGTCAGCCTTGGCAGCAAATATTTTAATCGATTAAGACATGTAACTATCCCACTTGCTACTATGTGTAAATCATGTGTTTAATCTAAATTGATAGCAGTGAATATTTTTAATAATAATATTTAACCCTAGAGTTGAAGCACAGTAAAAATCAATATGTACCAGAAAGAAAATACCAGGTGCAACTGAATATGTACTCCATTGATTTTAACATTACATCTTATATCCAGGAATTAAGCTACAAAAGCTAGTCTTGGAATATTTAAAATTCAACCATAAAAAGTGAGACATATGTTTCACATTTAAATGGTTATCATTAAAATATCTAATGTTCTGGAAATGCAGTTAAGAAATGTAGGCTAAACACCTCAGTCATTCTAAAGATAGTCCCTCAGACGTATAAATGTAACTCACAGGAGGTTTTAACACATGACACAAACAAGAATGAGTAATTAACATAACCAGGTGTAATAATTATTTGATATGTCACTTTGAATCACTCACAGAGCAGCCAGATAGTTGACTAAACACTGTTCTAAATTTCTGTATAAGGGAATTTTAGAATAATATTACCATATTAATTGGCAGGCTGAGTATTGCATATTATCCTCCTTACTAGGGGTGAGTCTTACCCAGTGGATCTGAGACATAAAAAGATGGGAACTCAGGGAAAATTTGCTTTCATTGTCTATTTTCTAACTAGGGTGACCATCCATCTTTCCTTGCACCTGGATGGAACTTAGAGCCCTAGCTTTTGTGGAATTTAGCCTTGAGACTCAGATTAAAATAACTCCACTGCATCTTCTGGGTCTCTAGCTTACAAAATGCTTCTAAGTTTCCATGACTGTGGCAAACCACAAAGCCAATTTTATTGCATATATACAAAGAGACACCTGCAGATGGTTATGGCCCCGTTAATGACAGCATACATTCTTAGAACTGTGTGAGCAGTTTTTAATGTGAGTGCATAAAAGAATGTACCTTCACAGAGTAAAAATGACTTGACATTACCTAATATTACAGTCTTAAGGGATTACCATCATAATATTGGTGAAAACATGTGTCCTACATGGCTGTATGCATTCTAATAGATGTATAAATAGATGTGGTTTGGTTTTGTTTCTTTGAGAACACTAACATACCAGGTGTCATCCATATATTATTAAGCATCTGCTGTTTGTCTACCACCTTACTTGTTATATAATCGACTACTGATACCTTTTTAATATGCCTAAGACTTCGGTTTATTTACTCATATAACATGGAATGAAAATTCCCAAATAAATATTTCATTAAATTTTAGGACCCTAAAAATTAATTACATTAACATTTTATTTAGGGGACTTGTAGTATGAATATGAACTGTCTTGTCAAACCCATGTAGTGAAGTACTTAGTCCCCCATTGTTGGCTCCATCTGAGGGGTTGGAGAACCTCCAGAATGTGGGGCATAGCTTCAGGAGGTAGTTATTGGATATCTGTAGGTTTATATTACTTCTACACTTCCTGTTCTACCTCGCCTCCTTTATCTATGAAGATGTGATGGAGGAGCCTCAAGCCCATGCCATCACTGTCTTGAGCTCTTCAGACCACCATGCTTTGTCTGCAGTGATAGAATTTACCCTCAGACTATGAGCAAAATTCAAGCCTTCCTCTGCCAGATTGTTTGCCAGGAACTCTATCCAAAGAAAAATGCTCAGTGCTAAGAAGCAGAGTGAGCGCTATGATAGAGGCAGCCATGTGTGGCTTACAAGCTTTGGGAGCTAATTTGTGGAAGAAATTTGGGGAGCTTTGAAGGAGAACTAATGCAAAAAAATAAACTTTAATACGTTATTCTGATGAGAGTTTTGAAAAGCGTAATGCTTCGGAAGGGAACAGAATTCTGTAAGGAACTGGATATAAGCAATTCATATTATACCTGGAAAATCTTGATACTTGGGGTGAAGCAGAACTACAAAGTAAAGGACTAACTTGTCAGAGGGAAATGTAAGATCACCATCCAGGCTATGTCATGGTAATCGCTAGCTCCTGTTAGTGAACTTCATAATAAAAATTCAAATGGAAATACAGTAAAATGGGTGAGTTAATGAGAAAAGGTATAGTAACAGATTGGAGGTAGAAAAAAATGCCCATAATTATTAAAGAAATGGTGTCATCAAAGAGAAACTATACACACAGCATTGTAACTCTAAAAACGATTCCGTTGGAGGTGAAAGTCACTCATTGAAGGATCCTGTTTATAAAAATGGAAATTCATTTTAAAGGAGAGAGTCCAAATTGAGAACTCTTAATGGAACAAACAGGGAACTCTTAATGGGTGTGTTGTCCCAAACTGGGCATCAGAGGCACAAGGAAGCTTATACAACTCTTGTCTCAAAGGCCCAAAATTTATCTCAAGCTGTCAATATAACCCAGCACTATCATGGACAATTTGCAAGTTTTGCTATTATACAAGACACAGAGTGATTGGTTCATGGAGACTTGTTTCAAGGTTCTAGATAGCCATCAAAGCCAGGCAATGTGTAGCAAAATCAGAGTTTCTATTAGGAGACACTGAGAACCTATTGTGTAAAGTTATGAAGATGTAACAAAGTTGCAATGTGTGATAACTAATCATTTAATAAATCCCCTTCTATAATATATGTATATATGTGTATGTATCCATATGTGTGTGAATATATATATATCCTATCCTTTTTATTTAAATAAAATAAATCTTGTTGGTATTTATTCTATTAGTTCTATTTATTTATAGAACCCTGCCTAACACACTGAATACCCATGATATTGGAGATGCCTTAATTATAGGCTATTTACTGAGTAAAACTTCAGGAACTGCAACCTCAAACCATGAGCCAAAAATAAAAAATTACTTCCTTAACTTACTATCAGGAATATTGGTTGCATTAAGGAAAGGTGAGCCAATAAAGCAGAGCAGTGAATATGATAACAGGCTCATTTCAAATGATTTAAGCACTGTAAGAATTGGGACCTAAAGAGAGGTAAAGACTTGAAATATAGTATATAATTATCAGTAGATAATATTAAAATTAAATGACAACTTTATAGTCTCACAGAACAAAGACATAAGAAGTCAAATATGAGAACAGCAATCGGTATTTGTTTGGTAATCTATGCCAGGATCAGTAATAAACACACTCAAAATATTTATTTCATCCTTATGAGAACTCTGCGATGAAGATATGTCATTGTTACAAAGAAAGAAAAGGAATTGTGGAATAAATTGCTTATTTGACATTGCTTAATGATTGAGTGGTAGACGAAGACGTTAGGAAGAGACGTATTGAACCTTTAGCTTTACTTGTTATACAGAAACCTCAGTTCTTTAGCTATGATAACACTGCACACATACAACTGGCAGGTATAAAAGAGTATTAAAGCCAAATGTATACTATGTACTCAGCTAACTAAGGCAGGAGTGTTACAAGCTTGAGTCTAGTCAGAGCTACATAGCAAGTTTAAGAACAGTTTGAGCAATATAGTGAGATCTTTAAAAAAAAAACAAGTGTTGAGGGAAGCAGTTCAGTGGTAAGGCATGTATTAAACATACATGAAGAATTGGGTTTACTGTATAATAAAATGCCTCCTAACAACATTCTGGTAAACATGTGGATTAGGCTGACCAGGTATCATAAGAGGAAGCTTTCTCTTGCAGTAGATAGAATTAATAAAGGGACCCACAACTGTACAATGTACAAAAAATGAGAGGCTTTAGAACACTCAGTTCTAAATGGGATGTCTTCATCAATGCTGTCTCTCAGAGCCCAGGAAGCTATGAAGAACAGGAGGCAGAAAGATAGTAAGAGCCAGAGGAGATGAGTGACTGACTCCAAGGAAACTGTCTTCTAGACACAACAGTATTGGTATACGTATGAGATCACAGGGACTATGGTAAAAAAACAGATGTGACTCCAGCACTGAGAGTGAACGCTGACACTGGCTCCCAGTCTTTACAAAGAGTATATTGTCAACTGATATTGGATTGGAAGGGAACTTTTCTCCAAAGGAATCTCACTGGATACATTTCCTACACTTAAGGATAGGTCTCATGCCAGAAATAGTTGGCCAACACCAAATAAACTCAATGATATTTCTGTAGAGTTTTTATCTCATTTTGCTTTGTTTGTGCATTTTTGTCTACTAGTCTTTTGCTTATAAGTTATAGTTTCCAATTATGTGTTTTTTTTCTTTTTTCTTTCTTTATTTATTAAAAATTACCACCTCCTCCCGTCCTCCCATTTCCCTCCCACTCCCCCCACTCCATCTCCCCCTCACTCTCCAATCCAGAGATCAATCCGGGTTCCTTGCCCTGTGGG
>LOEQ01002455.1:50944-80969 GCA_001685075.1 Bramus lutescens | reverse complement strand
GTCTCTTTAGTACTCTCCCCTCATCCCCAACCTGGAGTCTCTTTAGTACTCTCCCCTCATCCCCAACCTGGAGTCTCTTTAGAACTCTCCCCTCCATCCTCAACATGATCACTCATATTCTCATCCAATCCTGCCCTCTTTCCACTCATGAAATCTCCCCTTCCCAGGGAGATCTGGGCATCCCCTCATGATCTCTCCTGTTACCTATCCTCTCTGGGGTTTTAGACTATAGCATGCTTATCTGTTATTTAACATCTAATAACTATATATCAATGAGTACATACTATGTTTGTCTTTCTGGGTCTAGTTTATCTAACTCAGAATGAATTTTTCTAGTTCTATCCATTTGCCAGCAAACTTCCTCATGTCATTGTTTTTAACATCTGTGTAATATCCATTGCATAAGTGTACCAACATTTCTTTATCCATTCCTCAGTTGAGGGACAACTAGGTTGTTTCCAGGTTCTGGTTGTTACAAATAAATCTGCTAGTCACATAGTTGAGCAAGTGTCCTCGTGGTATGATTGAGAATCCTTTGAGGATATGGCTAAGAGTGGTATAGCTGGGTCTAGTTGTAAGTTAATTCCCACTTTTCTGAGAAACTTCCACACTCAGTTCCAAAATGTTGTATGAGCTTGCACTCCCACAAACAATGGAGAAGTATTCCCCTTGTTCCACATTTCTAACATAAGCTATCACTTGTTAGTGGATCTTAGCCATTCTGACATATATAAGATGGAATCTCTGAGTCATTTTGATTGCATTTCCCTATTGGCTAAGGATATTGAACATCTCCTTGAGTGTTTGTCATCCATTTGAGATTCTTCTGTTGAGAATTATCTATTTAGATCTATATTCCATTTTTTTCATATATTGAACCTACCCTGCATCTCTGGAATGAAGCCTTCTTGATCAAAGTGCATGACCTTTCTTATGTATTCTTGGATTCACTTTGCAAGTGTTTTATTGAATATTTTTGCATCTATGTTTGAGAGGAAAGTTCTGACACAAGGACATTTTGACTGGAGGGATTCAAGGAATACCACAAATTCACACCATGAAACAAACCTTATGTAAGATATTTACTGGAAAGGAAAGAATGGTTGCTGCATCTAAATTTGAAGTGACAACACATTAGTAGGTGATGGAGAGGCAGGCCTTTCTAAAGTAATTAGAACATAGGCAGTTAGCTAGTTAAAAGTAAAGTGCAGCTGGATGTAATGCCTGGCCGTTAACACTGTGTTTGGCTGTTAACACTGAGTCAGTTTGGTTAGGATATCCAGGCCTCCGAACTTGGGAGAATCAAGAGGAAGCATGATTTTTCCATTGGCCTTTTGCCCTACATTTCTCCTTTTTTTTCTTTACTTTAAAAAACTAATAGAGAGGAGAAGGCAACATTATTGTTAGAAAAATTCCTGTTGTATGAGGATGTTAAAGTCCTTGAAGCAAGCTTGATCTTCACTGTCAGGAGGTAATTGGTGGTTGAAAGCCCCTGATTCCATAGGTAGAGGATGGTATTTCTGTAATAACAACTGACTAAGGATCTGAGTTCTTTGAAATTGTTGTTGAAGAAATCTAGACAAGACATTTATAAGACATGGAGCAATTAGTAGAAATAGAAAAAGGAGATAAAAGAGAGTTAAGAAAGGCAGTATCCCATTCTGTACTGAATTGTCAGCAATCCATTCACCAGAGGTGTCAACTTATTCATTACATTTTTGGAGATCAGTTTGGATTTGTCAGATTTTGAATTCTCTTATATCCATTTGGTTGACCTAGAAGCAACATTCCTCCATGAGGAAGAGGCAAAGGCCACCCTTCTCTACTGTGTAGATCCTTACATATTTTCTATAATGGTTTTCAAGTGGTTTGCAGAGAAACGAGAATTGTTCTTAAAGCCACACAATAATCTCCTAATTCTATATAAATCAGATCAAGTGTCCTATTATACTGTAGAACTATTTTAACTAATGAATAAATATATTTATAGATTTGGGTCTATGGTCTTAAAAAGGCATTTTTCCTGGTATGCCAGTAGGTACTGTGAGTAGCCTTTGTTGCCATTATGCCAGGGAGTTTTCTTTTTCCTAATACCCCAGTCTTTTGTAAAGGATAAGGGTTGATGTGCTCTCTTCTGAAACTACTTCCTGTTGAAACTAAGATGTCATTGTCAGGTCCTAAAGTAGACTAGAATGCTACTCCAAAGGCTGGGAGGGGATTCAGGCAATGAAGCATTCATCAGAAGCATCTGGTTAGCTGACCCAGCTGAAGAGACAGGGAGAAATCATACTACTTCACTGATTCACATCAGCTCTCAGCAAGTCCAGGACTGGCAGCAATTTGGATCAGTTTCTCATCTTCAGCTGATCACTCTACGGTGTCTGTCTGCTTGGTAGAAATCTGCTGAAATAGATACAGACTAGGGACATAAGTTAAAATTTAGAAACTTAAAGTGAAAATATGCATTGGAACTGCCAGACTCATGGTCCTGGTAGTTGGGGGAAAGGAAAAATTTCAAGATCAGGAGAAACATCACACTCTCAGAAAAATGGGGGGACACTCCCTGAATCTTAAATGGATGTTTTGTTTACAAGAAGAGGTAAAAGTTTTAGATATATTAACATTATCACTGTTTGTATTCTGAGTTTAAATCCACATTGTAGGAAAATCAACTAACAGGTATCACCTTCAAGTTATAGTTAAAGCTTTGGATTAAAAAGCATGAACATTTTTCCTCTGTCCAGAGAGCTGGACAGGATTATTTTCAGCATGATGAGAATCACCTTTAAGTCTATACTAACAAGACAACCAAAGGAGATTTAAAATTGTAAGCTTGTGAATGACAATAACAGTCAGAGCTTTATCAGCTTATGAGAATTCTACTGATCAATAATGTAGCCATTTGGATTGGTTATCTAAGAGATATTGAGGTCAAATTGGATTCCAAAAGTCAGTAAGTTTGGAGCCCTTCAGAATGGATGCCAAGTGGAGAAGTTGGTTTTCGAATAGGCTTTCCAACGAATGATAGGATATAGATGACACCATTCCCATGGATGAGAGGAGTGGCAAGGAAAAATGTCACAGCTTCCTGTTGTCAAGGGTATCTCCAGGACTCAGGAAGACTGGATAAGGACCAAACCATTTAGTGGGTCATCATTGCACTCAACGGGGATCAGGGATAACTTCCTCAAGGAGACATGGCACTTGGTACCAGGGTTTTGAAGAGTCTCAAAGCCTTGCCAGAAGGGGATGAAAGCCATGGAGGCATAGAGAAGCTGTGGGATTTCAGACAGCTCTGAAGGGAAGGCAGAAGAGGGAAAGGGGAAAAAGTGTTGCAGTGGCCCAGTCAGGCCCAAGGAAGCTACAGGACTGTGTGTGCGGAGGGGGCAGCAGTCAATGTAGAAGCCTTAAAGACCATGCACCACCACTGCACCACCAAGAGTGCCAGAGGAGGACGGCCTCTCAAACATCACTTCCTCTGACAACTAAGGGGAAACTACCAAATTACCACTGGTAGCTGAAAGTACCAAGTAACTGGTGAGCTGCGAGGTGTAAGTGAGCTGTTACCAGTAGACTGGAGATGAGGGATTGGGTCCAGGTGTGGCTCAGACCCAGAGAGGGAGCACTGCACCAGAAAAGCCTAATTGAGGCATAAAACAAATGAAAGGGTTTTCAAATATAAGTGCATCTTGGCAGATAAGAGCCAAGGAATACCACAAAGTCACACCATGAAACAAACTTCTTCACACAAAAGACTTATTGGGAAGAACAGACTGGTTACTACTCTGAATGGTAAAAAAAAAAATCTTTTTTTTCTTTACTATTAAGTTTCAAAGGTGAGTGAGGTATGCCAGACTCAAAGAGATAAATAAATACATGTGGATATTAGCTATTAAGTGATAATCATGATACAATCCATAGACCCAGAGAAGTATGTAAAAAGGGATGGGGGGGACACACAGATATGCCCAGAAGGGGAAATAGAATAGATTTTAGAGATGGCTGTGGAAGAGGAGACCTTAACTAGAGGATCAGGTGGGGAGGGAGAGAGGAGATGATCTTGAGGGAGGGAAGGTTTGGAGAGACAGCCAGAAATCAATCATTTGAGGAGTTGTATGGAAACCTAGTACAGTGGAAACTCCTAAAGCACTCAAAGGGAATCCTAATGAAGTCTCCAAATAGTCGGGGAGTCAGACAAAGTCCTCACTGGCCATCTCTTGTCACCAAACCATGTTTCAAGTACTAGGATTGGCTCACATTCAGTTGAGTTATTGGATAAAGAGCTCTATGGAAATCCAAAATAACCCAGGCTGCTGTCAAGACAATAGGTTGCTCTCCGCACACTGACTGCATGGCCATGTTGCTGAAGACAATACCCAAAGCACTCATTGAACATGGAGAATTTGAGCTGGTGCCTGCATAGAACCTTCACCTATATGTTCTAGTCTTTGGTGTGGGAAAATGCTCTGTAAGCTATAAATAAGAAACATAAAAATTCATCTTGCCACAAATCCATTGATCTAAAATGATGTCCTGCCTGCAAAATGTGCTATGGCAGTAGTGGCACCAAGCTTGTGGGAGTAGCCAATCTGATTTGGCTTAAGGCCCACTCCACAAGATGAAACTTATACTCAATAAATGTTTGGGTAACCAAGAGCTAGAAACTAGATAGCCCAAATACCAAGCATTCTTGGTCTTTTAAAATAAAGCAAAAAACAAAGTGATGTAATGACTGCCAGTTATATTCTGCTATACTCATAGGTGAGTGAGTTACTCATCCAGCATCAGAGAAGCTTCCCTACATCATATGGGAGCAAATACAGAGATCCACAGCCAGACATTTTAGACACACACACACACACACACACANNNNAGAGAGAGAGAGAGAGAGAGAGAGAGAGAGAGAGAGAGAGAGACACCTTGGAAAATTCAGCTCTAAAAGGGATATTGGCTTGAAATCCCTCTCCCAAAGCTCAAATAATTCCACTGAAGAGTAAGTGGAAAATGTATAATAGCCAGAGGGGATGGAGGACACCAGGAGAACAAGGCCATCTAAATAAACTAAGCAAAGCTCATATGAACTCACAGAAACCGAAGCTGCAAGCACATGGCCTACAAGGGTCTGCACCAAGACATCTGTGCATATATTACAGCTTTCATTGAGCACTTCTGCGGTACTCCTAGTGTGTAAAAGAGTGGGTCTCTGATTCTTGTTCCAGCTCTTGGGCTCATTTCCTTTTGTTGATTGACTGCCCAACTGGGATGTGATTGTTTCTGTTTTATATTTTATTTTGCTACCATTTGGTGTTATCTATTAGAATCCTGCTAAATATTTTACAAAAATCTTTGTAAACCTGGGTTTATAATACCAAAGCATGACCTACAAGATTAAAAAGTACATGAATTGTCCTTCCAAAGACATTATTAACACAATTAAAAAATAAGACAAAACAGGGAATTATTTACAAACAATATAAAGAATAAACTCTTGTGTCCAAAATAAATAAGGAAGACTAGACTTGATAGTGAAAATTAAAAAAAAATACCATCCAGTTAAAATAAATAAGAAACTTTGACATGTAGGTTCATGTCAGTATTTTTACCTATATTGATCTCTTCTTCATTCAGGCAGCTCATAGGGAACAAACGATACCTTCAAGAAAAATCTTACAACTCTTACTAAGTACCCAGTGCTGTTTATGACAGAGGCTACGGTGACAGTAAGGATGGATTTAGGAGTGCACATTCTGAAGAGGCTGACTGATAAAAAGGGAAATATACCCAGTGTTTCCAAAAGGATACCCATGGCCAGCAAGACTCTCTGAACCATACATTCAAGGAGATGCACAGTAGCTGAAAAGAAAACAAACGAGACGTGAAGAGGACTGCACCAGATGAAGAAGGGGAATGCACCAGATGTAGAAGGGGAATGCGCCAGATGAAGGGGAATGCGCAAGATGAAGAAGGGGAATGCACCAGATGAAGGGGAACGCGCAAGATGAAGAAGGGGAATGCACCAGATGAAGGGGAACGCGCAAGATGAAGGGGAACGCGCAAAATGAAGTAATCCCACACTAGCCCCATATCGGGTATAATAAGGATTCTTTATTTATATTTTCTACACATTTCTATATACAAGCACATTGATGAAGATGAAATTTTTCTACTCTCATTAATTTCTGTGACAGCATTAACAGGGCGATTGATCAATAGATTTTAATAAATATTTATGAAGAAATAACCAAAACTAAGAAATGTTCATAAATAGTTCCATTTCAGATTAACACAGAAGTGGCTAGATAAGTCATTTTTATTGAAATAGCATAGATAATGATAACCATTTTAATTGGAAACCAGAATGGTAAGTAGTGAGCAGAGGGTTCAGGAACATTGCTATCTTCAAAGGAAATAGAATGGGGATTAAAAATTTAGAAAAAAAAGTATCATCTGTAGACCTGGAGTTCACTCACCTGTGGAAAAAAACTAATCTTTATTACACTCATATTTGTCAACCATCCAATCATAGAGAAGAGAAAAAACATTCTGTCTTGGTCTAGAAACTACTTTCTAATTATTAATATAACTAGCAAAGTTGGTAAGAGTGAAGTATCATGATCACAACTGCCAGGCACATGGTCTCACCCAAAATATTGCATTAGAAACTTATAATTTCATTATAAATTTCTGCTAACTTAGCATATTTCTTTTATAGTTTGCTGCAGTCTTTCATTTTAAAACTGTAAATTTTGTGGTTTCCTACACAATTCTTTGAAATAATGCTTAATTTAATGGACAAAATGACTAACCTAGTCATTGGGAAAATTAGATTTCAATTACTGCTCCCCAAAATAAATTCTATAGTTTGAGAAAAATCACCTAGGTTGGGATTCAGTCTCCTTTCTCATTCACATATTCATTCCCACCACAATATTCTGGAGTACCCACCACATACTGGATATTGTTTCTCCATCAGCAAGATCCTCTCAAACTGCACAGGCTTGTAGAGCCTAAGGTGCTTTCCAGTTCATGAATAAAATCTTTTTCCATTCTCACTCTTAATTAGGCAGCCTTTCCAGAGGCTATAAATCCAAGGTTCTCCCTGAAGGAATCACCAGCATCATTACTGATCATTTCCCCAAATATCTGCAGTTCTTTCTGGAATAGTCACAAGGTTGGCTTCAACTTTCCTCTCTTCGTCTTTGATTCAGTATTTTTATGTAAATCCAGCCTGACCAAGTTTGCTAAACAACTTATCATAAGAGAAAAGAAGACACATATGAAAGAATTTGAAAATGTAGAAAACACTCAAAGTTAGTAACAATTATTTCTTCTAGATCAAAGTAGTCAAAGGAAAAACAGCTCCCAGACACTCCATAAACCTGATGTTCCAGGTCAGATGACTTCAGCTGAGTTTTTGTATAACTCACTAAATTCAAAGTCAGGTTCACAGAGAGACAATGACTTTCTACACCACAGTTCTTAGGAAACCACATCGTAGTTTTAGGACTGCAGTCTATCTTAATAAAATTTGATGTATCATCCAGAGAATTTGATTGAAAATTTATCACACTTACTCACGATTCTAATATTAATTGTGAAGTCTAGGATGAGCTCTGCACCAGGAAACTTATTGTATTTTCATTCCAAGGCAGTCCTACTAC
Source organism: Bramus lutescens (assembly GCA_001685075.1). Classification (NCBI taxonomy): domain Eukaryota; kingdom Metazoa; phylum Chordata; class Mammalia; order Rodentia; family Cricetidae; genus Bramus; species Bramus lutescens. The sequence goes on along the minus strand of LOEQ01002455.1, from coordinate 73,308 downwards.
AGGCAGAAAACATCACCCTTCGCTTCACAAAGAACACACAGAACAACCAACAAAAATGTTTCTTATTATAAAATTACAGACAAATCCATTTCCCCATCCCTCCCCCTCCTTCCCTTCATACCTTCTTTTTTCCCACCCTCATCTCTGCCATTTCCTTGCCCAAGATACATCTCTCAGGATTTTTTATTCTACAATCTTTGTGTTCTTAGACCAGCTCTTTGTATTGCATGTCTGCTTAATTGTTTAATCGTGTGATTTATCCAGACTCTAACCTCCAATTTACATCCTAAAAAAAATTCCCTCTGCAATGACTTCCTTCATTACCAATGATGGTAATCTTTATTAAACATATGTATTATTTCCTGGCATAGCCATGCCATTTGAAAGAATATCATTATTCATTCATTTCAAACCAACTCATTGAATTTCTGGTCCTGTTATTTCCAAATATACCGTCATCTATTGTTAACAGCATGCCATTATTGCTAAATGATGATGCATGTGGCCTATGAGGCATTGTCTGGGCATATAAAATTACGATATCCATGGGTTGATGTTCCAGAAAACTTCTAAATCTTTACCAGAGGTTGCTTACTTGTTGGGATTTTCTCTCCTTTCTAATTTACTTATTATACTTATCAGCTGCCATTGGCAACACTTTTTAACAAAACAAACACTTGTATTACTTAAAGTATGCTAGGTAAATCAAAGCATCTAGTCAGAAAACACCTTTGTTCTCTTTAGAGATTTGGTAAAAGGTAATATAACCATACTTATTATTTCAGGCTAGAAACTTATGAGTCACTATCAGGAATCAGAATATAAGCCACTAAAAGCACTTTAACTTGTTCTTATAGACTCTTCATTTGTCCTTGAGTGATATGGAACTACTTGAAATTTACAGAACATGTCAAGTTCTCTCATACACTTCATAAAGCAAGAATTGCCTCAAACTCTAACCACAAAGGCTAAACTCTATCCCAAGCTCTTTGAAATTGTTTTAGGTTTATAAACAGTGTTATCTTCTTGAGTTCTGAGTTACACAGAGAGAAAACTTATTTCAACAAGAAGAGAAAATATGACTGTAATTCTGGGTCTGTTATAGAGAAAAAAACACTCTGTTTGGGATGAAAAGGAGAAGAAGGAGGCATTATTCAGGAATAGACGTTGAAGAGACTTGAAAGAAAATATTCCCAAGTTATGTGAGGTAACTGAACCCAGTGGTAGTTTGCCATATCATGAGTTAAACATTCATCAAGGCACTTCTTAATTTTTATCTGACCAAACTAGGATGAAATATTTTAAATACGTTGCCTTTCAATTTCATATCTTTTCCATCTCATCTCAATGTCTGTTTCTTCCCATAGTACAAAGAAAATCAAGAGACAGAACATATTGGAAGACAAGTATGAAGAAATCTCATATTCATTTGGCAACGCGAGTGAACACGAACTATATACCATGCGTGATGCTAGATGTTACAGACACAAGGGTGAACAAAGGGCCAAATCTTCACTTCTTTGTGATAGTCTCTGATGTAAACAACTATAAAGCAGGTTATTCCTGCAAATCTCAAATTCTTCAAATATCTGTGAAAGCACTGTCTGTCAAATTACCAAGCAGAATTTCATATAATTCTTCTGCATTAACTAACACGATGTTAGGCTCCATCTAGCTTATGTACTGCTTTGTCATTAATTTCCTGCAAAATGTAAAGGCATTACACATTCCGATATTGTGTTACTACTATGCAAACTCATGTCCTTACTAAAATAGAGCACAAAAGACTGATTATTGTGACAAACATCATACACTATACTATCAGTTATTATCCATACCTAGAACTACATATTCTCCCTTTTTCAGGGTTTGTTCAGAAACAACGGTCAGTAACAATAATTATTACTCTCCTTATTTTGGCCTTCCCTTCAGATATGGCATTCCTAATGTAACTATTATGCATAATTACTAAATAATGGAATACAATTTTTAAAAAATAGCCTATTGAATTCTATGACTCAAAGAGTCTAATACAAAATGTAAATATGATTTTAATGGATGTTGAAGATTGTAATGCACTTAATTCACAGCTCAAGTTCACAGCCATATGACTGAAATTTACACACATCCCAAGCATTCTCAACATGTGTCCAACTGGTTTATTTCAACAGTAGGAAGTTTGGGAGATGATTACTATCTGGTAAATTTTATGTGTTTAATAATTATGTATACTAAATGAACATACATTTGTTTTGCTTATTTTTAAAAGCAAATTAAACAGACAGAAACTAGTCATTTAATAATTTGATTTTCCTTTAATGTGAGAGAACATAGCGGTAAAATTAGGCACTAAGAAACAGAAGCATCATCACAACAAAATAAATAGAACTTTGTGGGAAATATCACCATTATCTTGAAGTATCTATGACTAATAGTACCCTTGGCAGAGATGAAATTGTAGCTATTATCCACATAACTCAGATCTCAGACTACCCACTTCCATTGTCTGAGGTAATTTTGGGCTGAATTATATAGATAAGCACCTCATTCTTCTGTATCCTTTGTACATGGATGTCTATGTTGCCATGATTCTAAAATTATTCAGAAAAAAATAGCCAGACTCAACAAATTTTGGGATGAGGAAAAACAAGATAATTTAAGTATTTATGCAAGTAACTGCTTAGAATCAAAGTTGTTCCCTAAATTCCAATTACTTTTCTAAACATGTCTGCCAAAAGCAAACACAAATCATACACTTGCGCCCATTAAAGCCAGCACACTCTTCAGACTTGACCACGTAATCTATAATGAAAACTATTCTATGTGAAAGTTCTGAATGTTAAGAAATGGGCTCATTTCTTTTTGCATGTAATATTAAATCTATGTATAAAAGCAAATTGAGCATAGCAACTCCAAAAGAAGTAACCCCTTTTTGACACTGGACTTTTTTGTTTGTTAGTCTATGATGGCTATCTACTAGGGACATTGTTGCCCTGTTATAGAGTAACTCCATTCTAACCCTTTTCATACGTCATAGGGAACATAGCCATTCATAATTCAGTTCCTTAGTGTCTAAACCAATGTGTTCTGTACAGCAGGGATGAAGCACTGACTAATTACTGTTGACTTACTTTCCAACAAGTATTTAAAAAGTCTTGGTATACAATGTTTGTCCTTTTCCTGTGGATTATCTCATCTAAGATAATTCCTTGGTTATGTTTTCAATACCCATGATATTTCATTCTTGCCACCCAGCAGCTCTAATCATAGAATAACTGTACCTAATACATTGAGTGTGTCTTGCTGGTCACTGGGCCTGCCCTTAGTGTAGTTTGTAAACCCACTGAGATTCCATAGGAAAAAAAAAACAAATTTCTCCTTTTTGAGCAGTTATCAGTTGGAAATAGCTTCTGGGGTAGGGATAGGGGCTTGTGTCTACTTCTCTCAGTGCTGGGACTCATCATATTTAGACCTGTGCAGACCCTGTACACACTGCTCCAGTTTCTATGAGTTAATATATACCTCGGTCCTTTTAGATGTAGAAGCCTTGTTTCCTTGGTGTTTTCCATCTGCTCTGGGTCTAATAATATTTTTCTTTCTTCTCTCGTAGAATTCCCTCAGCCCTGAGGGGAAGTATTTGATGGAGATGTTCCATTTAGTACTGAGATTTCACGATATCTCACTCGACAGTTTCGGGTTTTGTGTCTCTGTATTTGTTCTTATGTACAGCAAGGGTAAGCTTCTCTGATGATGGACAAGTAGGATGCTGATCAATAAATATAAGAGAATGTTATTAGATACCATTTTATTGCTGTATTCCTTTAGAAGAACAGTGGTATTAGGTTTTCCCCTAGATCCATGACCTATCTAGTCTCAGGTTCCTGATCATTTGTGCAGTGCTGGGCATGGGTTTTATCTATGGGAAGAGCCTTAATTCCAATAAGATAGTGGTTCATTACTCCCCTGTACCACTATTGTACCAGTGTCTCTTGCAGGCAGATCACCACTATAGATCATGGGGTTTGTAACTGTCTTGGTGGTAATCTTTCTTCTCTTGTAGCACGTAGAGTATCTACCCATAACATGAACACTGTTCAGTAGGGGTGAAAGTTCTAGGTAAGGGTTAGGGATTTGGCTCAGGGGTAGAGCGCTTGCCTAGCAAGCGCAAGGCCCTGGGTTTGGTCCTCGGCTTCAGAAAAAGAGAAAAGAAAAAGAAAGTTCTAGGTAAGCACCAACTCAACTTCTGTGTGTTCAGTGGTTATGCAGAAGTTGTCTTTAGTAATAGGGCCTTACCATCAGTTTATGGAAAGCATCCACAGTCTTAGCAATAGCCTATATTCTTTGGGGTTTCTATGATGCCCCTTTGGCCAATAACTCATTTAGATGTAACCCATTCTTGGCACTGTAGGTTTCCTTTGATAGCAAAAAAAAATTATTTGGGGGTTTGTATCCTTGCTATTTTTTCATTCTTACTTAGATGTCTTTCGTATATAAAAATATTTTAAGAAGCACCTGCTGTGTAGGATTCCATGGGATGCTTCAAATTTCCCATCTTTTTATTTGTCCTTCCATGAAGTCACTCCTTCATTATAGCCTTTCACTCTGTCCCCGCTTAATCTTCCTTTTCGATCCTCCATGTCAATCCATAGCTATCTATTCTATTTCTCCTTCATAGGGAGATCCTTCCTTCATTTCAGTCCTTTACATTATAACCTGTGTATTGTAGACTGTTTAATGAAGACGTAACAGTTAATACCCACATATAAATGAAGACATAGTATATTTCTCATTTGCAGTCTAGGTTACTTTACTGGCATTGTTTTTTTTTAGTTCACATTTACCTGTGAATTTAATATTTTGTTTCTTTTAATAGTAGAGGAATATGTATAAATGTACCATATTTTCTTTTTCTCTTTATCTGTTATTTGGCATCTAGGCTGTTACTAATATATGGAAATTATAAATAGAGCAACAATGAACATGGCTGAGCAATTGTTTTTGTGGTCAGATGAATCATCCTTTCAGCAAATTCCCGAGAGTTAGGTATAGCTGGATCATGTGGTAATGAAGAACCACCACACTGAATTCCACAGTGGCTGTAAAGCTTGCATTCTGAGAAGCAATAAATGGCTGTTCCCCTCACTTCTCATTGTCCTGATAAGGATGTTGAACATTTCTTTAAGTGTTTCTGAGCCATCTGAGTTCCCTCTTTTGAGAATTATCTGTTTCTATCTATACTATATTTTTAATTAGGAAATTTGTTTTCTTGACATAAAGTTCTTTGAAGATTTTGGATATGAACTCTCCACATAAAAAATAAAATTGTTCTTTCAAATTTTGTCACCAATTGTGTTGGCATTTTGATTAAGATTTCAATGAATATGGAGATTGCTTTTGGTAGAATGGCCATTTTCTCTATATTAATTGTACTAGCCATGAATATGAGGGATCTTTCCCTCTTCTATGTCTTCTTTGATTTCTTTCTTTGATGTATTAATGGTTTTATTATATATGTCTTTCACTTGTTTGGGTAGGTTTACCTCTAAATGCTTTTGAGACTATTGTGAATGGTATTGTTTCCTTGATTTTCTCCCTCAGACCATTTGCCATTTGGATGTCAGAAGGTGACTAACTGGAAGTGTTAATTTTATATCCATCAACCTTGCTGAAAGTGTTTTTATTTTCAGAATTTTCCTGGTAGAGTTTTTAGGGTCTTTTATGTATACAATTATATCGTATACAAATAAAAATACTTTAATTTCTTCCTTTCCTGTTTGTATTCCCTTGATCACTCTCAGTTATCTTATTACTGTAACTAAGATTTCAAGTAATTTTAATATACATGGAGAGGGTGGACAATCTTGTTTTGGTCCTCATTTTAAAGGAAGTACTATGAATTTCTCTCAGTTCAGGGTGAGGCTGTCTACTGAGCTTGCTGTAAATTCTGTCTTTATTGTGATGAGGTAAAAAAAACAGAGAGATAATTCAAATTAAAGAAATTAAAGGTAAAAGGGGATTTAATAACAGACACCAAGGAAATACAGGAATCATAAGGATAAACTTTAAAAATGTATACTCCACCAAATTGGAAAATCTAAAAGAAATGGAAAATTTTCTTGCTATATACCACCTGCCAAAATTAAATCAAATTCACATAAGCAATCTAAACACACCTATAGGCCCTAATGAACAAGAAGCATTTAATTAAGTCTCCAAACCAAGCCAATAGTGGTGCCATGTGCCTTGAATTCCAGCACTCAGGAGGCAGAGGCAGGCCCATGTCTGTGAGTTCAGGGTCAGCCTGGTCTACAAGAACTATTTCCAGGGGGGACTCCAAAGCTACAGAGAATCCCTGTCTTGAAAAACCAGGAGAAAAGTCTCGAAACCAAAAGAAGCTCAGGGACAGATGATATTTAGCATAGAATTCTACCAGATTTTCAAAGAAGAGTTATTATCAATATTCTTCAACCTTTCCTGCAAAATAGAATCAGAACGAACATTACCTAATTCTCTTCTACAAGGCCATAATTACCTTAATACATAAACCACATAATGACCCAACAACGAAAATAATTACAGATCAATTTCCTTGTGAATTTAGATGTAAATATTCTCAATAAAACACTTGCAAACAAAATACAAGAACACATAAAAAGATGACACACCATAATCAAATAGGATTCATCTCACAGTTGCAGAGATTGTTCAACACATACAAATCAATAAATGTAGCCCACCATATAAACTGAGTGGAAGTCAAAGACCACATGGTCAACTCATTTAATGTAAATAAAGATTAAGACCTTTTACAGAATTCTATACTCCTTCATGATAAAATTCCTGGAGACAAGGGATACAACGAACATTAAATAATAGAAGCTTTTCATCCACTACTTTTGCCTATGATTCTCGGTCCTTCCTTCTTTCTGTCCTTAATCTATTTTCTTTATTCTTATGCCTACTTTTTCTTAAAACATTTCTCTACGCCCAGCAGTTTTGTTGGTAGTTGTAGTGGTATTTCATTTGTATTTTAACAAATAAAGCTTGCCTGAAGTTCAGAGAGTAAAACAGTCCAGCTGGTCAGCCTTACAGACCAGGCAGTGGTGATGCACAACTTTAATCCCAGCAGCCACACTAGTTTACCATAAAAACCAGGCCATAGTGGCACATGCCTTTAATCCTAGCCTTAGAAAGGAATATAATGTGGGAGGAGACAGATCTCACACACAGTCTCATTCTTAGATTCTTGGAGGCAAGATCATCATTTTGGACTGAGGTGAAGGTAAGAACCTGTGCCTGGCTGTTTTGCTTTTCTGACCTTCAGGTTCAACCCTGATTTCTGTGTCTTGGTTTTTATTAATCAATGCTACAGGTAGTGTTATAAGTGGCAAGATTTCTTTCTTTTTGAAAGTAATTTCTACCTATCACATATCTATCTTGTCTACTGTGACTGCCTTTCAAATCAACCAAATCTTTTTCTACTGTTCATGAGTTCGTATACTTACTTAATTTGAGCTGTTTTTCTTTTCATAAAAAGTTACAGGCTTGTTAGACCTCCTGAAGCTCTGCTCTTGGGGTGGTTTATCATCTCCTTCATTTGGTATTGTGCCCAAAGAACAGGAATACATTCATGTGACAATTATTCACATTCATCTCATATCCACAACTCATGATATACATCTGTGTCAATTTTTGTCTTAGATTGATATGGGATTCCCCTCTGTATGTGGTGAATACTTTTGGTTAATAAAGAAACAATCTTGGCCTGTGATAGGGCAAAAGAATAGAGCTAGGTAGGGAAAACTATAAACTGAATGATGGGAGAAGGAAGGCGAGTCAGGAGAAGCCACATAGCCCCTCCAGAGACAGATGCCTGATGGAAATTTACCCAGTAGGCCACAGCCACATGGCAATACACAGATTAATAGAAATGGGTTAAATTAATATGTAAGAGCTAGCTGATAAGAAGTTGGAACTAAAAGGCCAAGCAGTGATTTAATTAATACAATTTCTGTGTGGTTATTTTGGGAGTCTGGCCAGCTAGGAGCCAACAAGTAGCCTTCTTACCACATTAGATGCTTTCCTGATTTATCTATGTTCAGATTTTTTTCCTTTGTGTAGTGCTATAGATTAAAGCCAGGGTTTTGTGTAAGAAAGCCAAGAGAACCATTACTCTGCCACATCTCCACTCTTACCAGAACATTTTGAGTTTTGGGTTGAGAGGATAATTAATTCATTATTAGTGAATGATATGAGGCTTAATTACATATTCATGTGCTCATATTTACCTGTCTTCCCTTCATGAAAATGTCCATCCTACATACTCCACTTCTACCTTATGAATTCCCACTCCACACTTACATCCAACAATGCCTTTTAAAATTGTAGGTAAAGGTAATTAGCTCATGATAAATATTCTAGCAATGACTGCATTTGGCATCCCATAGTAATATATTATTACCCAGATACAACAAAATGCTAGTAACTCTTTCTGTGAAGGTTTAGAATTGGCTGCAATAGACATGGTGGCTCTGCTGTAGAAACCCAGAGGCTTGTGTTTTAGTTCTCCAGGGTTTCACATAAGATTCTCTTGAGCTAAAACTTAATAACCAAACTCTGCCAAATTAAAACACAATGCCAGTGGGTTTTGTACCACAACCTAGACTTCTTTTAAAATGTTTCATCTGTTAGTCTCATTTAAATCCCCAGACTTCCCTGCCACTTAGTAATTTAGTCAAAGCATTTTCAAGGATGAGATCATGCCTCCCAAATGCAATCTTAACCTGCACAGTTCTTAACAGCAAGTGACTGTATTTCCTTCTTGGTAACAGAAATTATGGGATGTAATCATTTGCACTGACATTGGAAGCAATGGCTCAGCATGTAGCAGGGAACTAGATCCCTGAAAGCCTCAGTCATTTAATAGTCCATGAACTTCCACAAGCTTCTGTTCACACCTGGTGAAGTACATATGCTCAAATGTATCTATTGTCTCTTTCATCTGATCGCAACATAGTATTCTGAGGAATTTCTCAATATCCCAGATACTTTAAACTATAACAGCAAGCACTAGAGTTAGCATAGCCCTTAACCAAAACCATCAATACGTACACTGAGGTTTAGGGATGAGGAAAAGAATATATTCCCCAAATAAATGAACCAAAAATTCCGTTAGACACAATCAATATGTACTTGTTTCTCTGAATGGAAAAATTACATCTCAAATTACTAAATCTCTCTAAATGTTCAAAAAGAACACGCTGCTCTAAAACAATTGAAATATTTCCACTGTGCAGACACACTGGATTTTCAGAAGCTGGTTGATAGTCTCAACAGAACAGTCAAAGTGAATGTGTGATGGCTGCTTTTATGTATAAAGCTGACTACGCTAAGAGATCACACATAGCTTGTTAGAATAATATTTCTGTATGTACCGCTGATAGTTGTTCAAGGGAAGATTCCCATGAAAGCCAAAGATGATCAGTTACCACCAGTGTGGACTCATGGTCCCATCGACTGAGGGCCTGAATAGAATGAAGACACAGGAAGAGCGAGTCATTTTATCTGTCTGAGCTGTGGCCATTCATCTTTCCTTTGTGTTTGATACTGGAGCTCATATATCTCAGACTTCAAATTCAAACCAAGATTTACAATCTCATCCTTGCCTCCCTGCCATTCTCAGACCCTCGGATTCTCACTGAAATGCTGACTTACTTTATGATTTCTCCAAATTACAGGTGGCAGACTGCATTACCTCTTGGCCTTTGGAATTTCACATACAGCTCCTATTAGGGCCATTTTCCTGTAGATCCCTAAACAACACAAAAATCGAGATTCAAAAATTCGGGCATTTTCATACAATGGGCATTGAATATTAATCCCATTCCTTCCTATGTGCCTTTGTTAATAGTCATCTTTGTGATCTGAATTTCCTGTAACATTAGTGTCCCATGCTCTGACCCATTCTGATGAATATTTCCAAGCCTGAATCTACAACACCTAGTTGTAAGGACATGCAAAAATATGTTTAACCAGTATCTGAATTTATAATGAGATTCAGAAATGGGTAACTAACTTCCCATTGACCCTCTATTCACATGTTACATGGTACATTCAACTGAGCATTCATTTCCACAGATGAATATCACATCACACTATATGATCTACCCCCCACTTTCAAAGTTTCCTCATTGAGAATCCCTTTATAAAGTAGCTATCATTGCTTTTCAAAAGCAGTCAAAAGGCTGAATTTTATCCCCAAATGAAACCAAGCCCTGAGTAGTCCATCCTTATAAAATGTATGCTAAATACTGAGACCAATGTACCAATAAAAAATCCTTAGTAAGTATTAGTATTACCCTGATCATAAAAAATTGTCCTATTCTTCAGCATACTCTCTAATCCAACCTACTCTACAAACCGTCTCTACAAACATATTTTTAGTATGAAAATGTATTACTGTCCTGGACAAATCCCAAGCTATTTCAGTATGAAGAGCAAGAATTTTGGCAAATATAAAAGAAAAGCTCTTCATGGTAACTTTAGTGGTTTCCTTGATGATTCTTCTTTATTTATTCTTAGTTCAGATAAATTGAAATATGCTGTTTCCTAAATGAGCTTTGCAGGTTTTTGTATTGGCACATGCATAATATCCTGTAACTATAACTCTGTTGGAGATGCCTATTTTACCTCCAAAACTCACATCCTTGAATAAGGTCTTGCTAATACATACAAGGAACTTGCTGCTCATAGCTGTGCAATGAACCATCTGTATGTATTAGATTATTTCCTACACCCTTTAATACAGAGCTGTATCTAGTACAAGGACATGAATTATTTGCTTTTTATTTTAGTTGTTTGCTTAAATGCTTTTATTTATATTTTTACATTTTCAATAAATATCTTTATTAAATATCTGTCTTTAAATGCCAGCAGAGGTACTATAAAGTAACATAATACAGTATCTTTTATAAATTTCTGCCACAGTAATAGTTCAATAAAAATGTTCTTTTTCTTTCAAAGAAATATTTTATTTAATTTAATAAAGTATAAAGAAATTATAAACAATTTGAAAATATGTTGTTTATTGGTTTATTAAATTGATGATATATACCAAAATATATAAATTTATTTATAAATTGCTTATATTATTTATTTATCTATATTATTCATACATGCAATCTCAATTGAAGTGAAAATAAATTACCTTGTAAAACTATGAATGTGTAAAACATTTAGACTATTAGGATTGCTTCTAACATCTTTTTTTCCTTCCAGGAATGGTCAGTTCGTAGGATTTTCTAGATCTGCAGAGATAACAGCAAACAAATCAGAGACCTTTGCTTCCATATCTTGTCATACAAGAACAGATATGGACAGAAATTACATGTCTTTTATCTATATAAAATATAAAGTTGGAAGAAGAGTAATGAAAATAGGTCAGATTAAGAGGTGAAGCCTGACAAAACATACGGTGCGATTCCAACTGAAAAACCTCTTTCTACTAGAATGAATTTGATACAAAGAGGAGAAGGCTGCAAGTGATAGACCAGCTAGTATAAAAGTAACACAGAAGCTAAATGTAGTAACCAGATATGATAGGAATCTACAACATACAATTTGCAGTACTGTGGCCTCAGCATGCGGGACTTCCCTGGACACTGGATACATACTGTCACCATACATGATGGATTAGAAGTGCTATGGAATTTGATTCTCTCAAAACTCAGGTCAAGTACCTGTCCTTGTTTCTAGAGTTCCTCTGCTGAAATCAAGCTCCACTGGCCAACAGTTGGAGTGAGCTCACCCATGTTCTGTTCTCCTTACTGTTGCCTTCTGCTACTTTTTTCCCTTGCTGAGCTGCAAATAAAGGGCCTTTAGGTCATCTTCCAAACAGTTCCTTGAATTTGAATTCTTATCCCATAGTGTGTTTCTGAAATGACCTAAACTACTATGACAATCAATCAAATGTAGAGAATATTTAAAGCTATACATTGGACAAGATAAGGGAATGTGCAAATGATGATAGAAAGGAGATGGAAGGAATGAGGTCTGAAGGATTACTGAGAAGAGAGAATGAAGAGAATCAGGAACGAAGTACAAAGTGATACATTTGGGAAAAATAAGACGATGTTATAAATCCAGTAAAGACAGTACGACAAGAAAAAATTAGATAAAACTGATAATAATTATGGTAAGAAAAAAATTACTGACTCAGAAAAACAAAAACCACATTTTCTCTGATACAATTTAATAGCGCTTTAATTAAAATTATATGTGTTAGAAGAAAAAGAAATAAAGAAGTTAGCTGTTCTATCAAAGGATTAAGTCAAACCCTGAAAGACTTATATAGATAGAATAAGTGAGGCAGAGTACATAAAGTAAGGATTTACATAAAAAGATTGGAGATTGAGAGAAATACCAAGATCTTAAAATCTACTACAGGAAAAAAAATAGTGAGATAAAGAAAATGGTTAATTGAGTCAAATACTGATACATGGAAGATAGCAGTAAAAGCCAATGGCCCTAGTATAGTAATGACTGTTTGCCCTAACAAAACAACAACAAAAAAAGTTTTCATATCATGGGCCAGAAATCAGAGAAACTATGAAATGACCAAGTAGACACATTGGTTACAGCAGCTCCTTCAAGAAGTTTTATTTGTAAACACTAGTAACTAGAGAAAATCTGTATTTTAAATCAGGGTTGTTTTCATCACTAAATCCTACCCCTAGCCAAGAAGCATTCTTACTACTTCATACCAGCTGTGAGAGAGAAAAGCATTTTTTCCAATAAAGTGTTACTAGGTGTTTGAGCCACACATCAGGGCAGGCTTCATATTCAAGAGTAGTTAAACCCATGTTCTAGTGTGTGATTTCTTTTGTTATATAAAGTACCTGAAGTTGGGGATTAGGAAGGATTGGGAAAAATCTATGAGAACTTGGAGGAGAGGAAAGAAGGTAATCAAACATAGTATTAAAAAAAACTTAAAAAGAGAGAAATGTATTAATATTCTTGTGTGTAAATATTTTTAGGGATAAATTAATCGAGAATGTGGTGGTTACTAACTCTGCTATTCTGCTTTTCACTGTTCATACATTTTATTTAATATACACATAGTTTAACATTTCTGTAGGTATACAGATAATTATGGAAGTTGAATATATAACCCAATGTAAACAATAATTTTTCAGGTTACTTAACTTTAATGTAGGTCCTTAGAATTTGAGTCTTGAGACAAATAATAGATTTATTTATTAAAAGAGTGAAATGGGCTGGGTGAAGTTTCAAAGGGTAAGATGCTTGCCTTACAAGGATGAGAGTCTCCATCTGATGCCTAAGAAGTGTCTGTAATGTTTGTGATTCCGATGTTGCAGCAGCTCAGTCNTGGGGCTCACCTGCCATTCTGGCTAGCTGGTTCATCAAACTCCAAGATCAGTGAGTGACTTAGTCCAAAAGATAAAGCTAAGAACTTTTGAAGATAACACCTGACATTGACCTCTGGCCTGTGCATGCCCCCTCCTGCCTTCCACACGCAGGAAGAAAGAAACATGAATACAACAGTGAAATATCTGGATGGAAGGAGATTAGCACAATGATGGGAAAGGTGGCAAGGTAGAGTTTGGGGGAGGCAAATATGAGGAAAACACAATATACCTGCATCAAAATCATTACATAGTACACTTGCTATAAAATAATTAAATAGGCTGGTAAGATGGATTAATGGGTACAAAGATACTTACATCATAGTCTGACAGCAGGAAACTGAACCATGTGATTTCTGAATTACATGGTGATTTTAAAAACATGTTATTCCTTACAAAATTATAATTAATGCTTATTGTGAATTAATGTCACCTTGAATTCAAAGACTCAAACTTTTGTTTGGTCTGTATTTTAATAACTTGACTCTGGGGAAATTCATTGGAATTGTACAATAAAGAACCAAAATTAACCACTTAACTAATTATCCAGTATCAAATGGTCAAGTCCTAAAATCATCTACACACAAGCAACACTGAATGGTCTCATCAGGTTGTGTTTCTATATTTATTTGTGTGTGTGTGTGTGTGCATGTATCTGTGTGAGTGTGTAACAACAATAATTAAAGAGAAAGAAGAAAGGAATATTTAGCAGAGGCTAAATAGAGGGGCAGAATGCAAATGCAGTACACATATATGAAAATTTTAAATTTAGAATATTATTATAAATAAAATAAATCACATACTGCTTCTGATTCTTGATACACCTCACCCTGCCCCAGATCTGAGTCAGCAGTGAATTACACACAAAGAAGCAGTTGCTGGTATTGTTACCATACTAGGCAAAGTGTCATAAATACTAGTTCATACTCTAGAAAAATCCATGTAGACGGAGATTAAAAGAAGCTGCTTTGCAACTGACTAAGCTAAGGCAGTCGTGTACCTTCTAACAGCATAAATCTCATCACACTGTACAGTCACTGACTACTAACTATTAACAGCTGCTTCTTCTGCCAGAAGAGAAAAAGTCACCAAGGATAAGATACAAAAGGTGCAGAATTTCTGCCAACATCCACATTACTTGTGGCATCAAAATATTGTCATATCAATGGAAATAATTACTATGACAGCATGAGGCATTTTTCAGAAGCTAAGGAAAGTGGGAATTTGTTCTATGCATGTATTTCTTGTTTTTCAATGTAGTCTGGTACACTTATTTTTCATGGCTAACAATATAAGAGTGCCAGAATATGCAGCAAGGAATGTTCACATAGTGTCACTGACTATTAAATTTTTATGTTGAAATGTATGCAATATACTCAAAGTTTGAGCTCAACAACAGGATTCTCAACCACCAAGGAATGGATAATAGGTGGAAATTATAAATTAAAGAGTTATAATACATTTTCACTTACTCTCACTAAAGTTATCTTGATTGTCTCACTCAACACTGAGTTTTTGTTACATCTGAAAAGCATTGATTGATTTATCAATCAATATAGAAAAAATTATAATAGTATAAGTAATTCTGGGATATTGCTATAAACAATTATGTGCATCAGCCATATTCTAGCTAAATTATTTGCAATAATTTTGACCATCTGGCTAGTTAGAGATCTCAGCCATATCTTGTTTCCAAGTCTGAAGAGAAAAGGTAAAAACATCAAGTCAATATGATTCCATAGAACTTTCTCTAATAATAAAATAGAATTTCCACTGTGCAGGTGAACAGTGGGAATGTCCAGTTCTATGACTATCCCATAGCTCTGCAGTCAGATTGCTTGTATTGAAACTGAGATACCTTCAGTCATCAGTTGGATAATCTTGATTAAGTTAAAGCATCCTCATTTCTTTTTTCTCATCTATAGAATGGTACAAATTATAAGAACCATCTCTATAGAAATGGTTGGTTTCTTTTATCCGTTCTCTCCTATCTCAAAGAAACAGTACTAGCTGTAGGAACATTTCTACATCAAAAACCATCAATCTCTTTCTTATGTGTATTCCATCAGTAAATTTCACTGAATGAGACACAGTGGAAGTGACTCATGACATTATTAAGAAGCACCATCTTACAAAGAGAACAATACCTTAACCAACATTTTCCCTACTTTAATCTCTGGAATGAAGGCTTCATGGGTTGGACTAGCAGTGCCATCTTGTTCCATGAAGTATGCTTGGAGATAAAAGCCATATCCTCTGAAGTGAAGAGGAATATAGAACCTGGGTCCTGATACCTTGAACTGTAATTCAAATTTAAAAAGGAGAAGCCCGATGGCTTAAAACACAAAAAGGTTCATTTTCTGTTCAGTTATCTCACATTATTGCAATGCAAGAGATCATGCTCCAGATTGGCATGAATCATAAGCCATATGGAACCAGAGCTAACACAGTCTTTACTATATTACAGCTCAATTATTATCAGAGATAAAATAATTAAAAAGAAAAGAACAGATATAAGTTCATATAAGGTTTTTTCCGAAATGACACATCATTTCATCATGTTTAACTAGTTAAAGCAAATCTTATGGTCATGCATGACATCAAGGGTATAAGAAATATAACCCCATTCTTTACCTCAAAAATATCAAGGAGTAGCAGCAAGCACTATTGATGAACACAACTTTCTACCATGAGATTCTTAAGAGTACAGTGTACTTGATGCTAAGCCTTCAGTTGGAGTTAGCAACAAGGATTTCTGACATGAGAGGCACCTGATGTTTAGATTGGCACCAGACAAGAACCAAGTGGAAAGCATCATCGCCCTTTTAATCCATTAGAGCACTGTGTTCCTCAGAGGAGAATGCCTAGTGACTCGCAGTTACCTCTCCTGCTGCATATATATGATTTTTCTGAAATCAAAAAATCATTATCTAAAAATTAAATGTGAGAAATGTAGACTCCAGGAGCAATGTTTGGCAGTGTGAGTGCTGGCAAGGATGTGGAGTGTAAGGAAGCCCTCCTGCCGATGCTGTCATCACGTCTCAGTGGTTGTGGCTTAGAAGCCTGTTTGAGAAGAACATGATGAGGTTCTTTCTTTGCCAGCTCAGTACCTCAAAGAACTTCTCAATCCACTTACCATAGATATTCCTTTTTTTTATTTTACTTTCCCAAATTTTCACATAGACTGGCAAGTTGACCACTGAAAAATGACCTCACACCTTCTGCAGACACACAGATATTTTCCTATTAAATCCTAAAATCATGAGGGAAATTGTAAATGCATGCACTTTGAAGAAATGCTTGAGGCCTGAATTTTAAACCCATGTTACAGTTTATGCTTCTAGTAGCCTAAACTGACGTGAGGAAAGAGTTCTAACAAGCAAGGATAACTTGTTTTTCTGTGATTTAGTTCTGGTAGAAACATTATTATTTTCTGTTCTTAATTTTTCAATTATCTTTACTTTTGCAGCAATGAAAAATGACGAGTCTCTTCCTAACAGACTAAAGTACAATAATCCATTTTCTTTCAAAGAAATAAATCTGCCTACATCTTATTGTGCACATCACACTATATACAATACCCAAAGCTTTGTTTTCCTCCTTATTCTAAACATTTCCTTTATAACCATATTTAGAAATATTTTATTATCTGCAACAGAGTTTCCTACTTTAATTCTAAGTGATGCTTATAAAGAAATCCAAGCATAATTCATATTTATTTGAACTCTAAAATATAATAACAAAAAGATATAGACCAATTTTCCAGTCCCTTTATTTTGGTGGCCTAAGTCATTTTGATAGTTAGCAGAATATGTTCAATACTGGAGACAAGATCGATTCTCTGTCTGCCATAAAATATAGCATCTGTTCTTACTCAACAGTTTTAGTAGCAAGATTGGACCATGTAGCATCTCACAGTACATTCTTTGTGTGAAAGCATACATCCTAGAGGCTCTTGGCTCAGAAGTGCATCAGGGAAAATGGTGGGAAATGAGTCACCTCCCCAAGGAAGACATTTCTAAACCTGTCTATGTCACAGAATTTCAAAGTTACAAAGCTGGCTTGACTCACATCGGACATGATCCAAGGTGAAAAAGAAGGAAGTTGTGGAGGTTGTGGTCATCGTACAGGCCCATGATGGGTACAGCATTGTGGACTATGTAGAAACATGGTCTCTGAACATTCAAGGCCATAATTTGATGAGCAGGTCATAGAAGCATAAAAAACTTCTATGAGAACTGAAACAAATATGGCAATAAATTCCAGAATGATAGGGGAAAAATTCTTTTCAAAGGCAAGTTTTTTAATTCACATAATCTAATTCTATAAAATTGTAAGAAATTAGTGCAATTAACTAATCCTTGAAAAGATTCAAGGGTAAAATCTAAATAAAATATCAAGAAAAACATAGAAAGTTTATAGAATCATGAAAAAATGGAATTTCTTCAGGACAACTCATTCATGATTGATACAAGTCAATACATTTCATTTTTAGCACATGCCAATGCCTCATTCATACTCCATGGATAGCTTCAACACTTTCCTGACATTTACTCAAAAGAATCAACTTCTGAGTTTGCTTGGCACATAGATTTTGTGCAGTATCTCTGAATAAAGTCTTCTTTGCCAGCTTAACTTTTCCTTCATAAACGTTTACTGAGTTTGTGGACTACCTGCATACCAGCACCATGTGCATGCTGAAGGAGCAGTCCCATTTGACTTCCAGCTGAGTGTTCTAAAAAGGAAAATATGATTATCTTCACTTAACCTTTTCCTGTGACAGATGTCATGCATATAATAATAATAATAATAATAAATTTATTAGAGAGTTACTACATCTTCTGTACTCTAGAGTTGAGAAAGTTATGACTTCTGGAGGTTAAATGACTTGCATAGTGTCACAGATCTAGCATACAGTTGAAATAAACACAAATCTGTCTTCAGGATGAATGTTTGTTCCACTTGAACACAGGATCACCTTAAAATTATAGATTCATTAATTTAAGAAAGTTAGCAAAAAAGCATTACTTTTTAGAAAATTATACAAGCTCATAAAATAGTTGCATGTATTTAATGTGATTTACTTCTGAGGCCATTAAAAGTTTCATAGGTAGAATGTTAGTAACTGACCAGTACTGTGAATTTGAAAATTCAAATAAATTTAAATTCCTGGCCTTATAACCTATGAGAACTCATCTATTCACTTCATAAATATTTTATATATTTCAAAAAGAAATAAAGTTGAACTATTTACCTAAGTCTATTTTTAAAATGTCCCTCTGTTATTAAATGATAGATGATATTTATAAAAACATTCATGACATTCAATATAGAGTCATTTGTGTCAAGGAAGGAAATGTACTGAGGTGCATACTTATTCTTGCACCTCTCAGCTTTCAGAAAGACCTAACAAAACATTGTGCATGGTTATGGGACATTTTAATGTCTCCACCTTGCTGCATAAATGCATTGGTGTCCATGAGAAAACCTGATGAAGTTCTAAAACCACTTTGACACTGTAGCTGCCTTATTTCCCAGTAACAGATGAAATGGTGTGCATACCTCATCCCTGGACCTTATTTCATTAGTCTCTTTGGAAACAAGATTTCACTTCTTGGAGGAATATCAGAGATAGTAAGTTGGTGAGCATGAAAATCATTTTATTCAAAGTCAGTGCTTCTGTTAGACCCTTCTCTGTTCATGGCTAAAGCTCCCCACATAAGCAAGTAGAAATAACCACCCTGATGACTCACCAGCTGGTGTCCTCAGCACAGTTGATCCTTAACAAGGAGAAGCATCTAGCACAGGGCCATGTTTCTCTACAGAGAGTGCCTGTGGCTGGGCAGTAAGATAGATATCATTGAAAGACTATGTCAACTCCAGAAGAGTCAATGAGATTGACAGAAGCAGCACCCATAAGTGGCCTGCTTCTCACCTCCCACCTCTGAAAGGTCTGCCTTTCTCATCTTCCTAGGAAGAATACTCATCAACACTCTTTGGTGCGCAAACATGCACCTCAGGATTTCTTTCCAGAGAGCCAAACTTAAGACATCACTTGAACTTTGAATGTTCTGACTTTGAATGCTCTGAAGCTCGAATGCTCTGCTATGTGGATTTACAATGAACCTGCTTTTCAGTTTAGCAATAATACATTTTATATTGTGGGCTTCTCTTTTTGTTTTTAAAAATGTACTTTTAATGTGTGTGTGTGTGTGTGGTGTGTGTGTGTGTGTGTGTGCGTGTGTTATGAAGATACCTCTGGAGGTCAGAACAGAGCATCACATGTGCCTGAAACTAGATTTCAATAGTATGTAAGCTGCATGTTATAGGTTCTGGGAACCTAAGCAAGGTCTTCTGAAAGAGCTGTATGTACTCTTCACTGCTGAGTCATCTCTCCAGCCCCAGGCATTTTTTTCTTAATTTGAGTTCATACTAGGTTTTGTCTCCATTTTTAATTTCCTAAGAATTCTATTGTATTTTCTTACTTTGCCTATTTTAGGAGACAAAATACAAAGTAGAAGGAGAGGGGTCATTTAGGTCCATTTTGGAGCATTCGTCTCAGCATCCGATGCTTAATATTTCAACTGTTATATCCAAATTTGTAAAATTCAATTTCTCTTTATGAATATAAATAAAATTCTTAATGTCAGAAACAGTAAAGTAATAAAGAGAAAGGACTAAGAGTTTCAGAGCAACACATCTAGATTTTCGTGGCAGGAGCTCATGGAGTCTGTAAGAGAATCAGAGATGGTCCTTAATGCTCCAAAGGCAATACAGAAACCTGGAAGAAAAAAGTATTCTCTTTAAGGTATACTTAGAGTCTTCTCCAAACATAGTTATATGAATAAAATATTTCTCAAAACTCTGAGAAGTCAAATGTAGCTGACAACCACCATCCCTAGAGACCAGTAAACCACCAACATCCATCTACTTTATCACTGCCGAGCTTTAGTTTGTAGTAAGAACATTGTGAAATAGCAAAGTATATATTTTACACAAAAACTGAAAGACAGAAACAAAAAAAACATTGATGAAGAATCTTTTCTTAATTGATTGTTTTCACTCATGAAAAAAATTAAAAGTTATTTTGAAAATTTTCATGAGTAGCAAATCCTAGAAGAGGGAAAGCTGGTATGAACCATTTATGACAATGACTAAAACTTGTGGATCATACTCCCTTCTAAGGATAAACAGTTCAGCAAATTATTGGTGACAGCAGCCACAGTCAGTCACATTTGTAAAAAGTATATGTTCCTTATATAAAGGGCTATGAAAATTTAGAATATGACATTAAGGAAAAATCATCATCCAGATGTGCTTAATAATGGGTAAATTTGCTTAGGGTCTGAATGGTCATTGCAGTTCAGTGTAATTGTTTTGGGCCCATTACAGTTAAGCACAAACTCAGCAATCATTTCTCACGGTTTCTCTGTCCCTGTTTCAGCTGCTGCTTGCTATATGCTCAAACTCAGGACTCTCAGAGTCAGTCCTGTATTTCCTGCCTGCATCTGTCAGTTGACACCAGGCAGAATTCAAGACGAGCCTGCCTGGCTGTCAGCTCCGAGGTCTGTGCCTTCCTCTCCAGCTCCTTGTTCTACATTCTCCCAGTTACATCCTGTCTGGCTCCCTGCAGCTGTTTCTCTAGAAATGCCTTTTGCTTCAGGGACAGGAAATGTGCACCGGGCCCTTGGCAGCTGTCTCAGCTTGGATTTTCTTTCTCCTTATGTAATGTTTGTAATTTAATCTCCTGCTCGTCTTTGCTAAGGAACTGTGCCTCACTACCTGCTACTGTAGATGTGAGTCAGAACAAGAACCATGTGTGCGGGGCTGCAGGCTGGGTGGTCTATCTGTCTTGCCCTCTCTATCCTGTGTCCCAACATTCTCATGAGTAAGGCTTCCACAGTTCTTTGTGGATCTTCTATACTTGTTTTTTAAAAAGGTTTTTTTTTTCCAACATGTAACTTTTCTTCCTGTAGCTGCCTGGAATCTTACAGCTACTCTTCTTGCTGGATATGAGTTTACTTTATATCCTCACGCAGCTTTGCCAGTACTACCCATGACTTCCCTTTTACTTTGTTCTACACTTTCTTAGCAGCTTTGGTCCATTTCTAACACTAAGATAAAGTGTCAAGTAGTGCCTAATGCATGTACTAACGGTGTACTAAGTAGTACTCCTGTACTAAGGGTGAAGGCAGGAGAATCACAAGTTTAAGGTCAACTTCAATTACGTATGTCTAAAGCTAGCCTAAGCTATAGGAGAACCTATCTCAAAAATCAAAACAGCATCAAAAATAAAACACCACTGACTCTTTCAGTAAACCTGAAGAAAAACAAATTTCTTTGTCAATTCTTGGGGAAAATTCTGGATGCATTAAAAAACAATTTACCCAGGAAATTTTCAAATTTTGATACAAAATATTCTTGCATATTTGTTATATGCAGACACAACACAAGAGGTGGGCAGTGATCAACTGTTGTGGGACAATGGTCTGTACCCTGTTACTTGTATTTTATTAAAATGCTGATTGCCCGGTAGCCCAGCAGGAAGTATAGGCGGGTGACCAGGCAGGAAGTAGAGGTGGGGCTACCAGGTAAGAAGCAGAAGCCGGGTAATGAGAACAGCAGAATTCTGGGAAGGGGGAAGGGTCAGTCTGCAGCCATCAGCCAAAGGAAGAGGAAGCAAGATGAGAATGCCTTGTTGAAAAAAAGGTACCAAGCCAAGTGGCTAACACAAACAAGAATTATGGGCTAATATAAGTTATAAGAGTAATAAGAGTCTTCGGCCTCGGTAGCCATCTTTCAGTAACTCGCCAAAATGACAAACACAAAGGGAAAGAGGAGGGGCCTAGCTGTATGTTCTCTAGGCCCTTTAGGAAACATGGAGTTGTTCCTTTGGCCACGTACATGCGAATCTACAAGAAGGGCGATATTGTAGACATC
>LOEQ01002455.1:36701-46701 GCA_001685075.1 Bramus lutescens | reverse complement strand
AAAATGTTGGTGGGGGAGTAAGGGGAGAATTTGAGAGAGAGAAGATGATTTGATCAAAGCATATTACACTTATTTATGTAATTCTCAAAAATAAAAAATGTATTCAGCAGAGAAAACTAAATATCATTTAATTCTAGGTACCCAATTTTCAGGCATTGTTTTTTCAATGTATATTCTTAAAACTGATGCAGCTTCAATTTGAAATTATTTTCAATGGCATTTATTGCAATATAATGTGGACATAGCTACCTGGCTACAATTATTTTTAAGGTTGCTACCTTGTGTCACCACCAAAACAGCAATAGTTATATTATTTGATTTACAGTTAAACTTTAATTAAAAGGTATAAAATACAATTAGCAATGAACCTGCTTAATTTACAGGTAACACCGCTCTATGGTTCATATACTGCTTATCATTATTCACGTTCTTCCCTGTGACAGCTTCCACATCAGTCGGGTGCTTGTTCCTACTTTTCCTGGTTTTAGTCTACACAGCCAATATACCAGGGATTATTATTTTCCTACCACACCCCTGATTATTGCAAAGTACGAGGTTTTCTAGCATTGCCAATAATTTGCCTAATAGGCTTTTGGCCTTTCTGTTTGTTTTGAGCTATTTAGCCAACAGGAATACAGCCAAATAGTTAAAGCTCTAATATAGCTAGTTTTGTTAGAGAAAATTAAACAAAAACCTTTAAACCTGACTAATTCAAATTTAATTATCAAAGAAGCCTACAAGGACTATTGTAAACATCAAATTTATATTATATAATAGTTACAGAGGAAAAGCCTAAAACCATTTCATAATAAAAATTTTATTTATTTACATGACAAAATTCTATATAATCATAAACACTATCCAATTAACTTTGAATTAATGCTTTGATATGAAAATTGTAATTTTCTGGTCATTACTTTCACTTGTAATTTTCATCTCCTAGGTGTATAATGTCATGAAAAACCAAGAAATCATAAATAGTTGTGCATACTCAGCTGCAGAATGAGCAGATAGATCGTATTGGTTGCATGTGCAGGCTCCATGGGAAATTACAAGTTTCTCTAGTAAAATCTGCATGTGAAGAATTGTTAAAACACACAAAGCTATAGCTAACCAAGCTAGATAGGCATATTCTAATGTAATCTATTTCATTGCAGGCATGACCTACATGACAAGTTCAGTAACACGCATGCCTCTCCTTCCTTCTCCTTTTGTTTTTGAGATTCACTGTTAGGTCACTCTGAGCCTGTCTTTGAACAACAGACAAATGGCAATATGGGAACCTTCGTGCCCCAATCTCTACTGAAAAGCAAGCTTGGTTCGTGCAGCCCTTCATTCAATCTGGCATGATTTGGTTACGTTTTAATTAGAAGCTCACATCGCCACAACCACATTCCTACCTTTGGGATCAACCGTAACAACTAAGCTGTATCCTGTTCCTTTTATCTTTCATGTATTTTTGTTATTTCATTTCTTTCTTTTAGTTTATTTATTTATTTTGCATCCCAACTGCAGTTTCCCTCTCTTCTTCTTCTACTCCCTCCACACACCTCCCCTCCAATCCCCTGCACCAGACATGTCTCCGTTCAGAAAGGGGCAGGCATCAACAGAGCATGTAGAACACATCTCTTTCCAACTGAGTTTCATGTTCAGATTATATGTTCTGAAAATGTGATTGTACATATTATGAAATTGCATATCACTCCATATACATGTGCAACATACACACATTCATAGCTCAGACATATCTTCCCTCAATTTCAATTAAATTCACTTTCATTTAAAATGGACCAATTTCATGGTCCATTTTCTGTCTAGTTATTTCTTCTATATTTAAACCAAATTTTAAAAGTAGTAAATCACATTTTCTTGAACTTTTGCAAACTAAGGATGAATGGCAAAAGAAGCATAAATCAAATGGGAAATGTGTGATATGGCAGAAAAAGAATGAGAAGTAAGAGCCTTTCCATAATAGCAGATCTATCACGGCAAATGGAGACATGGGATCTTCAGCCAGAATATTAAGAGTGATTTTAGGGAAGGGTGATGGGCTGTCTCAGAAACAGACAAGAAATTTATTTGCACCTTCCGATAAATGTGTTTTCCAGGAATCAAATAACTTTACTAGAGGGCAGTATGACTATAGGCTAATTAATACACAAAACATTTATTTCTAACTTACTTAAATATTTTAAATGACTGAGGTCTATCTCTGAGTTGGTTGGTAGTAAGAAAACATGTCTAATTTTGAACACTGCCATTCTTTGTCTGATTTTATAGCTGATGGAATGTTCAGGGACTGAGACTCAGAGGTTAATTAATGTGATTATCAATAAGAGATAAGTCCATCAGTCCTTTACAGTAGCCAGAATGTCTCAAATCTAATCGACAGAGTATAGATTCGTTAACAATAGTAGAATCACCTGTCACTTGTAAGTACTACTCAGGGACTTTAAGATAATGGAATGCCAAAGTACCTACTTCGACAAGTTTATTTGCTTAATTTACACGTAAGACTCCTCACACTAAGACAGTTTAACTGCACCTTGGATGCAGTATTTTTTAAAAGAAGCAGTAAAGAATCCCATAGTTAATTGCTCCAGTTGATTTCTCATGCTGAATTTTACTATGAACTCATTATTATTTAGTGATAAAGGAACATTGTCATATCATGCATGGAAGAAAAATGTTTCCAGAGATTTATTCTGTGTCAACCCAAGCATGAGCTTGGACACAATAGACGTTTAGTTGGTTGCAAATATCATCACTTATTGTTTTATAGTGTCTAACATGCAATAAAATTCTGTGGTAAGAAGTTTCCAATATATCTGTTAATTAAACAAAATAATTTGAATATCAATTTTTTAATTAAATGATCTAATTAGTAGTCTTTGTTGCTCAGATTCATTAAGCATAGTTCCCTAAATTTATTGTCTTTCTTTGATAGGGCAAAATGTCTTATTTGTTCTCACTTCATTATTTTTTGTTATAGTCCTCTTATTAACATCAAATCCACTCTTGGAAATTAAATTACCATATGAGTCTGTGACCCTGACCCTGTGTGTCAATTGTTTGTGTAGCTAGAAAGGTGCTGTTTTATAAACCTACTAGGTTGTTCTGCCTTCCTGGATATGCTGGTAATATCTTACGTATTACTTATATAGGTAAGTGCAAATATAAAACCCTCTTTGTTGTGTGAATCTAATTGGTCTTAATAAAAACCCAGAGTCAGATAAAAGGCGGTGATAGTTGAAAGATCAGAGAATCAGAGTAGTCAGCCACTACTTCCTACCTCCATGATATTCTCAAAACGGATGGGGTATCCTGTCTCAACAAGTCCTCAGACTGGATGCCTTGAGCTCTTGTCTCGTTCTGCCTTATATTCTACTCTCTGCCCTGCCATATCCCTTCCTCCTCCACTTCCCTCATGCTTGGATTAAAGGCACGTGACTCCCAAGTACTGAGATTAAACATGTGAGCCAGCACCACTCTCTCTCTTTCTCTGTTATACTGGATCAATCTCAAGTCATCCAGGCTGGAGGTTAACTCACAGAGATCCATCTGCCTCTGCCTCCTGAGTGCTGGGGTGAAAGGTGTGTGCCACCACTGCCTGGCCTCTATGACTAACTAGTGGCTAGCTCTGCACTCTGATCTTCAGGAAAGCTTTATTTGTTAAATCACAAACAAAATATTAACACGCACAATTAAAAACAAAAAATAAATTGAACGGTTATTTGTATTTTTCACCTACACATCTCTTTCAAAGCCAGGTATGGTGGCTCACGCTTCCAATTCAAGTACTTGGGAGACCATCCCCAGTTATAGGGTGAGACATGGTCTGAACAAGTAAATAAATGAAAAATCTTTAGCATATGCATGAAGAGACCAATATTTAAAAAAAATTCCTTGTGGAATTGAAATGCGCTTTGAGTATGTTAATGATATAAGTTGGCAAAGCAGTATTTGACATGGAGGAAAATAATTTAAAATTTTAAAATATCGTTTCTTCATCTGTACCCTTGGGAAACATATGCACTTGGAAGGACTGAAGTGACAATAAAGGACAGCTTGCCCTGAAAGGACTAGGCACTTATTGTAACAATTGTAACTAATTGTTGCCAATTCAGTCTTATTTTTTAAGTGTCTGGTATATTTGTATGTAGAATAGACTTTAATCCAGAAAGGAATAATTTAAAAAACCTGGAGGAGAGGATATAGCTCAGTTAGTAGAATGTTTGCCCAGCATGGATAAGGCTCTGGGTTTGAGCCACAACACCATATAAACCAGATACAGCGGTATGCA
This sequence comes from Bramus lutescens, assembly GCA_001685075.1. Taxonomy (NCBI): domain Eukaryota; kingdom Metazoa; phylum Chordata; class Mammalia; order Rodentia; family Cricetidae; genus Bramus; species Bramus lutescens. The sequence continues at coordinate 42,398 of LOEQ01002455.1, read as the reverse complement.
ACCATAAGCCAAGCACTCAGGGGGTAGCTCAGGAGGACCAGAAGTCTAGGGTTGTTCTCAGCAATATAGTGAGTTCAAGGTTAACGTGAGGTATATGAGACCCTGTCTCAGAACCAAGACAAAGGGGCTGAAGAAAGACCACTGACTTCCAGAAGAACCAGGGTCACTTGCCAGCACCCATACAGTGGCTAACTTCAGTAGCTCCAGTTCTATGGAATTCAACAACCTCTTCTCACTTTCTTGGGTACTACATGATTGTATTGCCCAGAAAAACATGCAGGTGAAACACCCATAAACATAAAAATAAAAAATACAATAAGACAACATGAAGTTTAATAACTTCCATGCTGTTGGTAATATCTCAAATATATTCATTATGTATTTGTACAAAACAATTGCTTAGTTCCTTTCAATTTACAGATAACTTATGCTGATTTATTGATTAGTTACTGAACAATCATTACTCCTATTCTGAAAATATCAGGATCTAGACTTGTTGTTTTGCACTGAGAAAATGGAGCGCAGTGGTGCTTTCATTTGCTGCAGAGGCAGCGGCAGATCCCTAGGAAAGGATACTGGAGAGGGCTGTGAAGGCTTTCCTGGGGTTGAAGCCACTTTGGTAATTAATACCTACCTGCAAAGCTCACCTGACTTTACAAGTCACCCCAGATTATAGGGTTAATGTTGATACAGCAAATCAGCATAAAGTGATCCTGTTGACTTGTTATCCTGCCTTTTAATTCAGCAAGTCACTGTGACAATATTGCTCCCAGAACACACACTAAATCTCCTTTTGTTATGAGCACACACACAGCTGTTTTTCTGTGCTCGTTCTAGCTGTCTGATTCATGGCCTGGAAAGGAGAGTAAGATCTTCTCACTTTGACAGCCAGGTCCAGGGGCACTGTGACACAGTGATGTTGGTCCCATGGTGTTGACTGCTTTTTCCCACAATGCATGGATTTTCTCAGTCTGGACAGTTGCGGGCAATGCTGTGCACTTTAGAGCCGAGGGAATGATATAAGAGTGACAAGAATAGTCAGCTATGCAAAGAGAGTTTACCATGTATCCTCACTCCACAGGTGAGAGATAGAGATGCTCAAATGTTCCATTTTATCAATTATATGTTCTGTGAAATAAGACCCTCACAGGTAGGGTGATAAAAGAAACCATTGCTCCCATTCTACAGGGCAGAACTTTCATCTTGGCTCAGATGAGGGGTTCTTTTTTCTTTGAATTTTTAAAACTTTTAATCTATACACAAATGCAGTTTTATTCACAATAGCCTAAAAGTTGAAAAAGAAAAGAATGTCCAACAACTGAGAAATGGGTAAAGAAAATGTTATATATCCATTTAGTGAATATATAATATTTGGAATATATTCAGTTGTATAAAAGAAAAAAATTATTGTTATATTCTATAACATGGATGAACCTCAGAAATAATTTATCTTTCTTTTCTTTTTTAACCATTTCTTAAATAATTTATTCTTTTTTCAGGTCTTATATAATTTTTTATTGAGCTACATATTTTTCTCTACTTCCCTTCCTTCCTCTCCCCTCCCCTTCTATCCTCTCCCAAGGTCCCCATGCTCCCAATTTACTCAGAGATCTTGTCTTTTTCTCCTTCCCATGTAGATTAGATCCATGTATGTCTCCCTTAGGGTCCTCATTGTTGTCTAGGTTCTCTGGGATTGTGAATTGTATGTTAGTTTTTCTTTGCTTTATATCTAAAAGCCATGCGTGAGTGAGTATGATATTTGTCTTTCTGGGTCTGGGTTACCTCACTCAATATGATGTTTTCTAGATCCATCCATTTGCTTGCAAATTTCAAGATATCATTATTTTTTTCCTGCTGTGTAATACTCAATTGTGCAAATGTACTACATTTTTCTTATCCTTTCTTTGGTTGAGGGGCATTTAGGTTGTTTCCATGTTCTGGCTATAACAAACAATGCTGTTATGAGCATAGTTAAGCACAAGTCCTTGTGATACGATTGAGCATCCTTTGGGTATATACCCAAAAGTGTTATTTCTGGGTCCTGAGGAAGGTTGTTTCTCAATTTTCTGAGATATTGCCATACTGATATCCAAAGGGGCTATACCAGTTTGCACTTTCACCAGCAATGGAAGAGTGTCCCCTTTACTCTACCACCTCTCCAGCATGAGTTGTCATCAGTGTTTTTGATCTTACAGGTGTAAGATGAAATCTCAGAGTTGTTTTGATTTGCATTTCTCTGATGTCTAAGGAAGTTGAGCATTTCCTTAAATATCTTTCAGCCATTTTAAATTCCAGATGAGGGGTTCTTAATCTGGTCTCTCCAGTATCACTCATGAGACTACATTCAACTAATGACCTATTAGGCTCTCATTATATTAGATGTCCTAAACAAGGGGTACAACAACTCTGATGCAGGTGACTTCCTCAATCAGAAGAGCCCAGAGTTCTTTCTATGGAGATACGTAGTAGGAGGCTGCTTGTTCATTCCCAGCTGCCCAGGACCAAAATAATCACTCAGAAACTGTATTAATTTAATCATTGCTTGGCCAATCACTTAAGCACACTACTAGCTAGCTCTTACATCTAGAATTAACCAATTACCATGAGGCTTGTGGCCTACTGGCAAGGTTTTAGCTGACAGCTCACATTTTCAGCTCTGGTGTGCGAGTATCAATATCATCCTGATTCAAGCAGTGACTTCCCCAGTAGGTTCTGAATGAGAAACATGAGTAGTGTCTGAGACTTTCTTAACAGTAAAGTAACAAAGCCTTGGAAACTAGCAATGTCCACTGTTTAAAAAAAAAAGTATTTAATGAAGTAAAATAAAATTCCAGTTAAATTTATATTACAGTATAATTACAAACTGTAGTACGTTTGCAAGATGCTCCAAGAATCTGGCTGAAATGGGGAACACATTCAAAATTCAAATTAAATTTACATTTTTAGTATTGAGGAAAGACCACATCTGGGTAATTATATGACCTTGTGATCATTTGCTTCTCTGGTTTGCATCCCACCCTCAGCGTATAAATACCATGAAGTCAGAAGCAGATCTCTTTAATCTAATCAGTCTACTAAACAGATTAGCATAGATTCTGTGTTCAAAGGGATTAATGAGCATTTTCCATTATAGTCATATTTGAAGCTTTTGTGGGCCCTGTTCGTTTCTGTGATGGCATATGAAATTGCACCTACTTTTCCTGTATTTTGTACAGTCATTATTTAGTTGTGAGGAACAAAGACTCAATTTCCTTCAAGTAATTGGTGTTATAGGACGGCTTATTTTGTGGCAGTCATGAAGGAGGGTAGCGTTTTTTGAAGACATGGCGAGAAGCAGGTAGCTGTCATGGAAACTGAAGCAGAACTCAGAGCCACAGCTCTGTGAAGCTCAGCAGTGAAGAAATTCACCATCTCTAGGCACAGCTATCAATGCAACTTTTGCCCTTCTCTAGAAAGAATAAAGGACCACTTATTAAAGTTGATTGCTTTTTATCACCAATTTATTCTATTTTGATTTATTTTGTTTTGTTAAATTTCCTAGGTGCTTTCTCTTGGCAAGTCAATGTGGCTGCAAACTTCTGCTTCAACACTGTACCTCAGGGTGCTTACTGTAGTAATTAGGTCTTTTGTTGTTAGTATCTACTGTTCACATCCTTATGCTAGGGGTTGGTGCAAAACTTAATACATAGCATATCTGTCTGTTTCACTTGTCGATGACTGGCATTTAGATGACCAAAATTAAGTAGGTATATCAGTTAATGTTCAGATTACTGTGACAAATCAGCAAATTAAGGGCCAAAAGTCTTGGTTGGGTCCACAGTTTCAGTCTATCACATCATGGGAAGATGGTGATTGGTGCTAGGGTTGGAATATACAGTAGCTAGTTCACATCTATGCATGTGATGAAGTAGAGAGTCCGGAGGCTGGACTTCAGCTTTCTAGGAATACTCTAGGAGGCTTTGACTACCAGTTAGGCCCAAATTCCAAAGCTCCTACAATCTCCTAGAATAGCATCAGCAACTTCAGACCCCATGACCAGAAACACAAGTGTCTGGAGAATTTTTCACATTTAAACCTTAACAAGGGATAAGAAATGTCTTCAAAGTAAGTGTGGTCTTTATGGAACTCTACGCTGGTACACCTTTCCACTGTTCATTGTTATAATTAAATGCCTGTGAATGAGTGGTGTTTCAAGGCAAAAAGTGCTTTATTTAACTCACCATCCTGGATATCCAAGTACCTACATTTGGAAACGGCGTTCTTCCTCATAAATTCTCCAGATGAGGTAGGGTAGGACATTGCAAGGGCCAGGGGATGTTTGTATATGTGTGAATTCTGCATGCATGCATATGTGTATGCATCTCTGTGTGTATTCTGTGATCTCTTCCTCTTCCTCAAGCTAACGTTAGTCATGCAGGCTTCATCCTGATGGCTTTATGGAGTCATACCCATCTTGGAAGGTCCCACTTCTATATGTAATAATCAAATTTGATCCACTTCTTCATTATTTCATGATCAACATGAACTTGACCCTGAAGTTCAAAGGGAACAAATTACAGCTTTTTTTAAAGAATTATCATTTCTCTTCATTATAATTAAAGAAGCAGAGTGGGTTTTTTTTCCACTCTCTAGCTTTTATGCCGGTGATCAGGTTGGTGTTCAAGAGATACTGTCTGAGTGCATTCTTCTGAAGACCTTCTGATAGAGGCAACAGTAATCTGTATCAAGGAATTTAGGGCTAGGGATTATAATCTTCTAATGAGCTAGGAAGTATTGTGTGGGCATCAGCCATTTAAAAAACTCAAGTATCTAAAAACAGAAAGCATCAAAGAGCATAGTCATGTAAACATCGCTATATATTTGCTGCAATTTAAACTTCAAATATCCCCCCAAAACTCTGGTAATGTGTTAAAGGCTTCATCAAGTTGTCACTGTTAGGAGATATTAGAACCTATCAGAGGTGGGAGCTAGGGGAAGTTCTTAGGCCACTGAGAGCATGACTTAGAAGAAATAGTGAGCGTTCAACCCCTTCTTACTCTGTAAGTTTATTTCTTGGCATGAGGTAAGTAGATTTGTTCTGTAATATATTCCCACCATAATGGGCTGCCTTGCCCCAAGGTCAAGGGGAGGCTATTCTTGATAGCTGGAAGCTTCAAAATGAGCCCAAACACCCTTTTATCTTTATCGGTTAATTGCCACAGGCATCTGTTAGACTCTAACAGTTTGAGGGATGTAAAGCTGGCAAGCACTCTCATTTGTGCATATATCATGGTCATAACAAAACGCTTAAGGGGAATTAGCAAATGTAGTTGACTGTAGCAAATTCAATGTGTCTGTCGGTGGTGGTCCAGCAGGAGACACAACCGAGAACAGCTGCGAGCAGCCTGCAGGAGCTCCCTTAGCCTTTATGGACCTCCACTCAGTTAAAACTGCTCATTCACTTGACCACGAAAAGAAATTTCAGGACAAGTCAATACGAAGCAGATTTGATGTTTATTAAAAATAAAGTTTAACATGGATTTAAGCATGGGTGGTGTAGTGATAGGCATGGCGGGCTGGCCTGCTTTGTTGGGCACCATCTGTAGTGAATAGGGGAGCCGGCCTGCTTTTCGTCCTGCCCAGCTCCCGCACAGCTAGCTTATAAACCGAAATAACAACACACAAATTGTATTCATTTAAACACTGCCTGGCCCATTA
>LOEQ01002455.1:0-13398 GCA_001685075.1 Bramus lutescens | reverse complement strand
AGAGAGAGAGAGAGAGAGAGAGAGAGAGAGAGCAAGCTTTATGGCTTCACTTACAGTATGAGAGGATACACCCAAGTGGACTAGTATCTTAAAGGCTATTGGCTGAAAGAGTTCCCACAGCACCTCCCCTTTTGTCTAAATAAGAGAATTTATTCTAATATAATACTATATAAGCCTAATAAAAACTATATACAATAAGAACAAATATCAAGTATAAAAATTAGAATTTAAACCAGCAGAAACAATTTCAATCAAGAAACATATGCTAAATTTTTCAGTGATTATCCTATCCTAAGGAGCCTAAATTTTGTATTAGAAATGGCTTGGCCAAGACATGAGAGGAAAGTAACTAAACTATCTAGTCTTCAACCTCATTGAAGATCTTAGAAGGGAAATAATATTACTTGAGTAAACAGGAAGTGCAATCAAGCAATTTCCAAAATGTGCAATAAATGACAGAGACAGCTGGCTACCATGTGCAATAAATGACAGAGACAGCTGGCAACCAACATTGGCTAGGGCCTAGAGTAACTGACAGACCATTTTCAGAGGCAGGAAAATTTTCAGTACTGTCTGACCCTGTCTTGGCAAAGTTTGGCAGTTTTTGTTTTGTTTTGTTTTTGTTTCCTGCTTGTCCTTTCCGGACACCATACATTATGTCAGTGGTTGAGAAATGGGCAATCTTTTGCCCAAAAGCCAGTTTTGCCAAGAAGAAAACAAGCTCCAAGTGGAGTGTCTTCAGTGCCCAACATTCTCTTGGGAATGGAGAATGGTGAGAGATCTAAGAGCTGTCAATAAGGTAAATCAGCCTATGGGCCCTTTACCATCTGGAATTCCCATTTTACTCAATTCTGCTCTGCTGTAGGCCAAAGCAACTTCTTTATTAACTAATGATATTCACAGCATACAAAGAGGAATCTCACATGACCTCCCCTTTTCTGTCTAAATAGAAAAGAAGGTTTTAACTTTAACATAGCAAGATTATATACAACAAAACAGTTATTAAGCAAGAATTATAGTTACAGTATTTATATCTACTTTATCTTTTATCATAACTAAGAAAAACTATAATTATAACTATTCTTCAACCCCATCAAAGACTCCAGAAGAATATATTATTACCTAAGTAAACAGGAAATGCATTGTAAGTAAGTAACTTCCAAAACTCTAGAATTGACAGACATCTTGATACCTGGACAGTTACCCAAAGTTCTTCTGTACCATTGGGGCACCCATTTACAGCCTACAGAACCATAGTATCTGGCAAACTTTTCCATGAAGAAAGAAATTTCAAGGACAGTTCCACATATATTTGCAGTTTGTCAGTCACTTTCTTCTGTGTCCTGCAGAATGTCTGGCAGACTCTTTCATGAAGCAGGAACCCCAAAGGATTGTCTCACTTTTAGGCAAGTTCAGCAGTGATTTTCTTTTTTTGGGCGTCCTACATGTCTAGTTCATACAACATACTGTCAGGGAGTCCAGGCAAGAGCAATTTCTTACCCAAATAGCTAACAGACTCCATAAGGAGCTTCTTTGATGCCTATCATCCTCTTGAAGTAGAGTGGTGCTGCTAGGAGTATATGAGTCTCATTGTCATGAACAGTTCTAATGTCTTAAAACATTTAAATGCCATATTCTGTAAGTCTTTGAAAGGTTTGAAGAATACCTCTCTATATGAAATACATCTCTCTACATCTAGAAAACCTAACTCACATGACTATGAGCTTAGCTATTATAGATGGCTATCTATTAAGCTGTATTTCTTAATTATATACTACATTTTCAAATGAGCTGCACAAACACAATACCTTAATCAATAGCAGAAATATATATATAAAACAAAATTGACCTTAAATTTGTATCAATAAACCAAGACCTATACAAATGCAAAGTATTCATTTCTATATCAGTAGTCCACTTACCTTGCATGTGTACAAGACTCTCAGTTTGTTCCTTATAGCTATAAAAAAATCACAAAGAGAATGTAAACTGATTGTCATGAATCTATCTTCAGATGTATTTGAGATCCTTTGTTTATCTCTGGCATAGCACGAACCCATCACAGTTTAGCACTGAGCTTTCAGGGTGTTTCAGTACATGACCGCTATGGTCACTGACCCTTGTGGGCTCTGCCCACATGGAGTCAGAAATAACTTTATTTTCATATCTGTTTTCATTAAGTGTTATCATTCATAGTTGTACTCATCAATAAAATCTGAACTACAACTCAAATGGTGTTAACCTTTGAATTGATGGTTCAAATTGGTGATGAGAATCGCTAGGACTATAAGTATAAATATGTCATCTGGAACTTCACAGTGACTGAGACTTGATAAGGTTGCTCCTTTGCACGCCTATCCCAATGATAAGATTTGGCATATATTTTAAATGTTTACTTTGCCTCTGAAAAGAGCCTTTTAGCATTTGATACTATCAATCATGGCTGCGAACAGTGAATTTAGAACTTGGAAAATGAGTCCACTGGACTCAGAAGAGCAAATTGTTAAACAAATAGAATCAAAATACCTACAGAGTGACAATAGTTGAATCTGACGTTTTGTTCATTTCAGCTTTTGAAAACTACCAGCTGCCTTTACAATCTGGCGGTTCCAACATGAACCAGGTAATAATGGTAAAAATATGGCCAGGTTCCTTCTGCTTAGAAGAAGATTGATGCTTGTCAAATATCTTTCATCAGAAACTGAGAAAGCATGTAACAGTTGAATTAATATTAAACTGGCTAGTATATGATACGCAGTATTTATCCATGTGCAGTCTCTCAGCTAATTGAAAAAATTGAATGGCAATTATTGCATTTTGTAACTGACTTATTCTTACTGCAAAGGTTAAATATGATTTCCTGTATGAAAAAGAGCACATTTGCTGTTTGGAGGAGTGGAGCAGCCCCACGCACCAGAAGATCTACACCACCTTCATCCTCGTCACCCTCTTCCTGCTGCCTCTCTTGCTGCTGCTCGTCCTCTATGGTAAAATCGGTTACGAGCTTTGGATCAAGAAAAGAGTGGGGGATGACTCAGCGCTCCAAACTCTTCCTGGAAGAGAAATGTTCAAAATAGCCAGGTCTGTTTATGAAAGTGTGCACCAGTGTTAAAATTTGTTTTATTAGTGGTGCTTGAAGGGACAGTTTCCTGGGTAATTCAATCTGAGCTTTACTTTTATAACTCAGTTTGAGAGCATGGGCTCACTTAAAACCATGATGCTATGCGGTGGTGTCAAGATCCACTGTGCTCCCCCACTGCCAGCAATATTAGAAATATACAGAAATATGCAGAAATCCTTGCTTCAGAGGACCCCGAGTTCCGCACAAGTACAAGGGCATATATTTGCATCTACCCTTAGCTCTTCCCACTTGAGAAGAATGTTAAACTACTGAGATGGTGTGAAAATCCTTTGAAACCCCAGAATCCAACTTATTTTAAATGATTATGATTGATGCTTTGTATTTTAACTCAAAGGCAGTGCTATCTTTTATTTATCAGCATCAATTTCAAGACAAACGTCACTGCTGTATTTCTCATTCCCATGACATCATTCCCATGACATCTATGTGGAATGACTGTTAAGCAAACAAGCAGAACCTTACCTAGATTAGGGACTTGACAGGATTGCATGAATTCAAGTATGCAGTGACCTCTAGTGACCAGGTAAGGAAACTTTCCTCTGAGTGCACCTTGGAGCCCGAGGACAGCTGAGTACCCCTAGACCTATGGGTACCACGTCCCCAGAGGACAGCTGAGCACCCCCAGAATAAAGGGTTGTCAAACTGAAATGACAGACGGTGAGTCTGGACTTTTGAAACAGAAAGCACCAGGCACATGTGTAAACCTGTGGAGATGTAAATCTAGTTTAGGGGAAAGAAGAAAATCAGCTTGAATTTCTGGTTGATCATATTATAAAGCTTAATTCTATCCTTGAGGCTTATTTATTTCATAAGTACTGATATTTATCTATCAGAAGTAGACTGCTTTAAACACATGCTGAGTGAATGGGATCCACATCCCTGAAGAGACATTCCTAAATTTAAACCCAGAGGACATCATTTATTAGTCACCCTATTGTGAATTAAATTTCTCCTTTCCCCAGTTGCTGCCTCTGTCCACTGGCTTATTGGGAAAATGAAAGACACATTTGCAGTCTAGCCGAGTTCGAGACTGAGCATTTATCACAGGAGTGTATAAGGTATGAAGACTGTAGAGATGGGGGAAAGCAGATAATCTTCCCAGAGCAGCCTCCGGAAGTTCACCAACACTTGAAAAAGTGTGGTTACGTGAAGTAGGTTCAAACAGTAATGCATTTGATTGCACACTGATGCATTTACTGAGGCAAATCCAACCAATGCAATATTTCTTTGTGGGTATAGGAGGAAGAAGCGAGCTGTGATCATGATGGTGACCGTGGTGGCTCTCTTTGCTGTGTGCTGGGCACCTTTCCATGTCTTTCACATGATGATTGAATACAGTGAGTGCCTGCCACTCTTCTTTGTTTTCCCTGTTCTAGAGAATTTATAGTTCACTCTCTACTAGAACACGCATTAAATCATCGATTTCTCACTAGCTGCTGTTCATTAGGCTAATCAAATGTCAAATACTAAACATTGCTTTTGTGTATTAAAGAATACCAGGTCATCACATGGCAGGTGGCTGCACACCTAGGATTAAGTCATTATTAGTTACAAAAGATAAAGAAAATCTTTTCAAGCTTCTTGTATGTTGCCCCTCCTCTCCCTGTGCTATTTAGCATGGAGAAACTCCTTGAGAGCATTCTCTTTGTAGAACCTTGGCTTGCACTTTGTGAATTTAATGGACCTAGGAGTCCAATCCAATGCCTAGATGCAGTTTTCCTTCATTTGTTCACCGGTACCCAACACGATTGTGTTTGTAGAGTGCAAGAGAATATGTGAAGGGTAACTGCTTATGTGAGGCATGGTATTATTGAATGGAAAGTCTATGAATCCTACATATATGCCAGTCACCCGGCAATGCATGGTGAGTGCATATTCCAATGGTGCTTTTATCCAGGTACCAGATGCCATTTTCAAAGCCATCATGACTTTCACATCCTTAGCCACTTGCACAAGAACAAATCTTTGTAAATACTTAAGATAAAATTTACTATTATTTCTTGATCAAGCATTCTAAATTATTACTTTATTTCAGGTAATTTTGAAAAGGAATATGATGAAGTCACAATCAAGATGATTTTTGCCATAGTGCAAATAATTGGATTTTTCAACTCCATCTGTAATCCCATTGTCTATGCGCTTATGAATGAAAACTTCAAAAAAAATTTTGTGTCGGCAGTTTGCTATTGCATAGTAAAAGAAACCTCTCTAGCATGGAGGCACGGAAGTTCAGGAGCTATGGCTATGCAGAGGAGAGCAAAGCTAGCTGGCGGAGAGAATCCCATAGAGATCAAGGGAGAAGCATTTGGGGACACCAACATCAATGTCAAGTGGTGTGAACAGCCAAAGAAGAAGAAAACATCACAAGTCGCTTCTTGTCCCCTTTAGTTCTGAATTTCTGAGAACTCTGCTGTAGATGTAGACATTAATTGTAATGGCATCTTCGGAGTTAGTACCTGTCATACTGTAATTGAAAGAAGATTACATTGAGAAAATGTGGAAAGCTTTTATAGTAGAAATGCTGACAAGCTCTTGAAAGGTGAAGGTAGCAGAATCAGGAATTTAAAGTAGTCCTCAGCTGCATAATGAGTTTTAGGGTAACCTGGTCTGCAAGAGATCCTGTCTCAGGAACTCAAAATAATAACAACCATGCTTACTAATGATAGTGACAAAATATTTTTCTGTGGAAAATACATATGAACTACAATTTTGAAAAATTATTGGGTCATTCTTGTGATTCCTAGGTGAGGTTTTTTTGTTTCTATTTTGCATTTATGACTAGTTTATCTATGTTTATATCTGAGCACGACATGCATACCTGGGTGCCCACAGAGGCCAGAAGAGCACATCTGATTTCCTAGAAAAGGAGTTACAGAAGGTTGTGAGCTGTTGCTACATGGATCCTGGGAATCAAACCCAGGTTCTCTGGAAGAGCAACCATCTCTTCTGCCCTAAAGTGGAGCTTTAAAAATCTTCTATAAAAAGCAATGTTCTTGCTAGCAATTTTTGTCTATGTGGTCAATGTGACATGACTTTCTATGTATTGTTAAATTGAATGAAAGCATTAGAAATGCATCTTTCTTCTAGAATGTTAATTTAGTAGTTGAGCATCACACATGACTGTTGAAGTTATGTCATTCTTTTGCAAATGAAGCCCATACCAAAGCCAGTAAGTCTAAGAAGACGGAGAAGCAGCCAAGCTATAAGTAGCTTAGCAATATAGTACATGGGGTGGAGTTTCATACAGCCCCGAGTGACCATTTTTGTGGTCACTGACAAGTCTCTTACCGTTTTTTTTGCAGTCTTCATTTGTTCCGGTGTAAACTCCAGTTGATGCCTGCTCTACCCCATGAAGTCCCCATGGAAACTAGAGGAGACACAATTAGAAAAGTGTTTTGACGAACAAAGCAGTCTTGCCTTCTGAAGCACTGTCCTGCTCATGTCCCCAGCTTCCCCTCTTCCTATTTGGAGTCTTGTGTTGACCCTGTCCAACTTGTCCCTCATAAATGCATTTGGTTTCTCTACTCAAAAGAATAGCTTGAGGGACCTCATGTATGGACAGGACACACACACACACACACACACATACACACCACGTGGCTTAAAATACAAATATTTGTATTTTTCAACTATCTATTCTCACTAGTGGGATGAACAGCCTGCCCTTATATAAGTGTAATAGTTATAGAAGGGCATAACTGAATGATGCCTGTGAAATCCTGCTGTTCCGTGACTTCCCCCAAGAGTTGGGCTGGGATACTCAATAGATTTATCTACTCTGGTTTCTTCCCTCAAACTTTCTCTCTTTGGTCTTCTAACTTTCCCCTGTCACAGACTCAGAGGCCACCCACCATCAGAGAATAGGACCATTTCCCTTCCAACATCTAAAACTTTCAAAGCCAGGTCATAGTCCTGTAAGCTTATATGTTTCTTCTGCCTCCAGTTTCCAGCCTTGAGTCCTCTCAGCTGCTAACAAAAATGCGAAGAACACTGAGGCTACATTGTGGTTTAAGCTTTAAGACCTGAGAACTAAAAATGAGGCTACCATCTCCTTGGTAGACTGCCAGTTTGCTATGTAAAAGCATGCAGCATGCATGGAAAAGATGAAGATGAAATAATGTGTGATATTGGGGAGGGGAAATGCAATATGGCAGGGAAATTAGCAAATCAAAGAGAAGGAGGCTGGTTTTTGTGTTTTGTGACGGATTGTTTGGGTCCTATTGTGAACCGTCTGCCTGTGTGCCTAGCTATCCTGTTACAAGGCAGCTGCTAGCTAACCAGCAAATACTAACATGAGTTTGAAACACTGACTTTGGTTGCCTTCACTTGTTGGCCATGTCTGTACAATTTCTATTCTAAATATGATCGCGGACAACATGTCAAGTTAGCAGGTATTAGCTTCTCAATTATTGAACATTAAAACATTCCCAAGTAGTGCAGAGCAGAGCCTAACAAACTTAGATACTAGGAAATAGTGAATATTTAAAATTACTGCCATCCTATGAAAGTGTCTGATGCCTAAGAATGCCGAGTGCTTTTTCATATGTTCACTGACCAGTATCTGAATTTCTTTCCTCAACAACCATCTATTCAACCATTACCTCACTTATTGAATGGATTATTGGAGATGTTTAATTTGAGAAGATTATCACAGATTCTGGATAGTAATGTCATTTTATCAAGTGGCAGAAAACTTACTTTAGATGTTGTATACCATTACTCCTACAAATATTTCTTCAAATTTTGTTAATATAGAAATTATTTCTTAGTTTACATGTTTAATTTAAATGTCTATTAAAATACATCAATTCGCTTGTCCTGGGAGCATAATTTTAAAAAAGAAATAGACACCTCATTTAATGGAGATTAGAGTGAAACACAAACATTGTTTTGGCTAAAACACTGAGAATTTAACAAAACTAAATGCTCACCCTAAAACTGCAGTCTTTGTTGTAAGAAAGGGATAAAGGCATTCAGATTCAGCACAAAAATTAAACAACTTGGGACTCGTGAGAATTGGCTGTGCTGTTAAAGGGGTGTTGGAGATGATGAGGAATGGGAGCCATGCATAAGGATGAAGATGCAAACAGTTCATCATATTCCATCAGGTTAAAAGGCCTGAGTAGGCAGGGATGTCCTTAAAGCACTAAATGTCCTTAGCCAGAAGCTGATTTATGGGATATTAAATTTCTGTACTGTGAAATTTTTGATAGTGTGAGGGTATTTCTACCTTCTGCTATTTACTTACTATTCTGGTTCAATTTTTTCTGAAATATTTTCTCCAATTCTCTTTTCCAGTGGCAAAAATACACATAATACAAAGTTTCCATTCTTAGAAATGTTTTAAGTGTGAATCTAATAGCATTAAGCATCTTCCTGATGCACAACCATATCCACCACCAGTTTTCATGAGTCTTCTAGCTTACAAAGTGACCTTAAATGACATCATTTTCCCTTCTCCTGCCACAGCAGCCACCACTCGGATTCCCTCCGGATGCTTCTGACTCCTTTCCTGTCCTCAGGGAGAAGTCCATGTCAGATCCAGAAGAAAATGTCTCACATTATCCTTCCCTATCCTCAAGCCTTTATTCTCAATTCTCTAATCATCACATTCTATAAAATGCAGCTTCTCTGACCAAGCTTAGTGCAGCATTAGGATATTCCTATAAACATAAATATTTAGATGTCATTTTGGCTACATGTCCATTCAGTAAAATATCAGTAGTAAATTCTACCATAGGGCCCAAGACCTCCCAGCCATAAACTTTTGACCAGTTTATAGCACCAGGCATGTATTTCCTCCTGTGGAGGAGGCCTCAAATCTAATCAGAGATGGTTGGTTCATTCAAGAACAAATTTGAAAATGGCACCACTTTTTCCTTTTTGTACCCCATCTCCAGTATAGCCACTATTCCAAGTGGAAGCCAACTTACACCATACAGAGAGTATGTAAAAGCCTTGCTGGTCATATAGCCATCCATTTGGTTGATTGCATAGTGGACTTCAGATGAATTAGCCCCAGCTTTAAAGTCAAACTTTCAGTGAATCAAATAGATGTCCCATTGATCAAATGTGAATAAAATATCTATTTTTTGTTTTCAGGGAGGGTATGACTTGCTATACAGCAGTATAAAATGACAGCATATCACCCAATCCTAGATCTAACATGGGTAATTTTTTTTTTTGCTGATATGACCAGCAAGGCTTTTATATACCAGGGATGATGTAGATATTTTGTTTATTTACATCTGCATGAAAAAATACACAGCTCTATTTTCACACTCATTTATATGCACAGACACAGCTTCTAAGTTTTGTGTTTGAGATCAGCCAGAAAAGCATTACCTATGTGTGACTTGTTTCAATACTGAGTAGTCCCAGTCTCAGCTGTAGGCTGATGACTAAGAACAAAAGTCTTGGAGATGTCATCTGGAGATGACACAGCTGATTATAATTAGTGGCAGACTTGACAGGACAGAGAGATGCCATTTCTGGCAAACACTAGTATCTTGCTGTGACTCACTGTGGCTTTGGACGGATCCTTCATTTTGAAGTATCAGAGACATTTTCTCCCTTTCCTGCCACATTTAAAGAACAGGTGACTAAGCATGAAGGATGGCAATGGTGGTGATTCTTCTGGCTGTGTTCACAGGGTCCAATGTGATATCAAACCTTTAATTCCTTTTAATCTGACGGTCTTCACTTTGAATAGCAAGTATTTGGTTCCATGTCTGTGTTGGGCACCTTGGCAGGTATTTGAGTGATTACCTTGAACAAGGTACAGGCAGAGACACACACAATTTCATATGGATACTGAAAGCTGCAGTGAGAGAAGGTTTCTAAAGCACTTGAGAAGTCCCTGTTTCCAGGAAGACTTTCCGGAGAATATGCCATCTGAGTCCATACTGGAAGATTAGGAGAGAGGAATGGAATGTCAGTAAGACGGTGCAGACCAAGATAGGAGTAGGCTGGAGGAGGGTTGATTATACACCAATCTTATGAAGGCATTTTCTCAATTGTTCTAGCTTGGGCCAAGTTAAAAACCAAAACCAACCAAATAAACAAACAAGCAAACAAACCAAACAACCCCATCCAGAACCTAACCAACTGACTAGATGTCTCACTTTCTCACCTTGTCTTTGATTCAATTCTGCTGTCCTGGATGAGAAATGAAAGCTGATTGCCCTTTTTATTTCACAGTAACTATTTATGAGATAACACAGACCACAACACATGGCTTCTTCTGAACATCGTCCAGTCCCTTCACAGATACGTCTGCCGCTCTGGTGTAGTATGAAGTAACACAATGCATGAAGCAGAACAAATACTTTGATAACTAACTACCACAAAGGAGATGATGTGCTCAATATTAAAAATTAGTGTATATTATTTATAACAATTAACTTAAAATACCAAACCCATAGTCATTTCTTACCATAATTCTAACATTTTGTCAAGTAAATGTAGGAACATCAGAAGTTATATGATACATAATTTTAAAAAGATGATTTTATTATTTATTTATGTATATGTATGAGTGCATTTATGTGTACATGTGTGTCGGCGATTTCTGAAGACCAGAAGAGGATGTTGGATTCCCTGAGATGGGAGTTACAGAGTATTGTGAGCTGCCTATGGACAGTGAACTCTGAACTCTGGTCTTCTGGAGCATTTCCTAACTTCTGAGCCGCCTCTCCAGACCCATATAATGTATAACTCTGAAACCTGTTTACTTACAAAATTTATGCTTCTTTGGTGGGTTCACTAGTATGTGTGCATATACATTGGTGTGTATGTGTGTGTGCATATGTGTTTCACAAATTCTGACTAGGAGATAGCACATTTAGACCTTTCTGAAATGGGTTTAGCAGTGATTGTTGGTTTCGGTGGGTGTGAATCATGCACACTGTATCTGTGGTGGAGTTACAGGATGTACCTAACCCTCGTAGGGCTCAGGGGGGCACAAGGGTTCATCCTGTTCATTGGTCACTTCTCAGTACTGGTGGGAAACTGTTCCTTTGTGCAAGTTGTTTGGAACATTAGTAATTTCTATAGACTGAACATATGGTGTTTATAGTAAAATGCCCCATGTCTGTACATATGATCATACACAGTTCATCAAAACAGTCATCCAACAGAAAAGAGCCACTAGTCCCTTGGGATTTTCTCATCCTCATGTCAAATGAGATCATGTTCAGTGTTACAGAA
This sequence comes from Bramus lutescens, assembly GCA_001685075.1. NCBI lineage: Eukaryota > Metazoa > Chordata > Mammalia > Rodentia > Cricetidae > Bramus > Bramus lutescens. The sequence continues at coordinate 2,048 of LOEQ01002455.1, read as the reverse complement.
GGGTGAACTCTTCAAGAATAACTAACATGTTCAAGGTAATAACCATGTCTACTTCCAGTGACATGTTTATTACCTATAAAGTCCATCACATTTGGCATTCTCATATTAGGACTCAGTCAGGGAACTGTTCCCAGTACACTCTTTACATTGCAGCACTTCCTTTTTGCAAAATACAGAAGGAAATAAAAGCCCAGTGCTAGGTTAGACACTTTGAGTCAGAAATCTGCTGTTGGCACTGTTACTATGCATATGGCACAGCCTATGCTAATTAGTCTCTCAGAATGATATGTGGCTACCTCTTGTACTAGTTTGGAAGAGCAATTAAAATTATAATTATATGTGAAATTATATATATATAATTAAAATATATATAATTAAAATTATACATGTAAATTACTTAGTGCAGTGTCTGGCCTGAAGTGAGCAGTTAAACGATGTTAGATGTGATCAAGAGTTTCAAATGCTACAAGCAGCATGGAAAAACAGAGCAGAGAATAGCTTTTCAAGTTAGTAAGAAATGTGACCAGTTCTCCCCTCCACGATGGGGAAACCTGTGTGTGTGTGTGTGTGTGTGTGTGTGTGTATGATATATCCCCAATGAAGTTTCTTCTCCTTCCTCTTCTCCCATCCCCCGACCACCCATCCTCTGTTTCTGTTCAGAATGGGGCAAGGCATATCAAGTTGCAGTAGGGATAAGTGCTTCCCCTTTTATTAAGGTTGGGCAAGACAATCTAGCATGAGGAATGGTTCCTAAGAGCCAGCCAAAACATGAGAAAACGTTAGGGACAGCCCCTCCTCCCACTGTTAGGAGTCCCTCAAGTAGATCAAGCTACACAGCTGTCACAAATATGTGGTGGGCCTAGGTTGGTCCCATGCAGGTTCCCTGGTTGTTGGTTCAGACTCTGTGAGTTCCTATGAGCCGGGTTTGTTGTTTCTATGGGTTTTCTTATAATGTCCTTGACTACTCTGGCTTCTACAATCCTTCCTCCATCTCTTCACCAAGGTTCCCAGAGTTTGACCTAAAGTTTGGCTGTGGAGGGGGGGTCTAGGTCTCTGTTTTCGTTAGTTACTGGATGAAAGCTCTCTGATGACAGGGTAGCTGCCATTCTGATCACAAGAGATGGCCAGTTCAGACTACATATACACTATTCCTAGAAGTCTTACCGGGGGTCATCCTTGTAGATTCATGGCAGTTTCCCTTGCATCAGGTGTCTCCCTGACCCCGAAACGCCCCCCCCTTTTCAGTCATCCCTTTCAGTGCTCCCCCCCTCCATCCGTCCACTTCTCAATCAGATCCCTTAAGTTCCCATCCCCACCCACCCCCAGTCCACCCAGGAGATCTCCACTATTTCCCCTTCCCAGAGAGGTCCAAGTGTCCCCCCTGTGCTCTCCTTGTTAGCAGCCTCTCTGGGTCTCTGAATTAGAGCACGGTTATCCTTTATTTTACAGATAATACCCACATCCGAGTGAGTACATACCGTGTTTTTCTTTCTAGTTCTAGATAACTTAACTAAGGATGATTTTTTTTTCTAGTTCCATCCATTGGCCTTCAAATTTCCTGATGTCATTGTTTTTTAACAGCTGAGAATACTCCCATTTTGTAAATGTATCACATTTTCTTTATCCAGTCTTTGGTTTAAGGGCATCTAGATTGTTTCCAGGTTTTGGTTATTACAAATAATGCTGCTATGAGCATAGTTAAGGAAGTGCCCTGGGGGAATGATTGAACATCTATTGGGTATGTGTCCAAGAGAGATTGCTATTGTTGGGTTTTGACGTAGGTTTTTTTATCCTAATTTTCTGAGAAATTGCCAAACTGATTCCAAAGCTGCTTACCTATTTGCACTCCCATCAGCAATGGAGGAGTGTTCCCTTTACCCAACATCCTCTCCAGCATAAGCTCTCATTTGTGGTTTTGCTCTTAGCTATTCTGACAGGTGTAAGATGGAATCTCAGAGTCATTTTGATTTGCATTTCCCTGATGGCTAAGCTTGTTGAACCTTTCTTTCTTTCTTTCTTTCTTTCTTTCTTTCTTTCTTTCTTTCTTT
>LOEQ01002454.1:159440-172091 GCA_001685075.1 Bramus lutescens | reverse complement strand
GGAGGGGGGAGGACCTTGGTCTTCCCACAGGGCAAGGAACCCTGACTGCTCTTTAGACTGGAAATGGAAGGGGAGGGGGATGTGGGAGGGGGAGGGAATTTGGAGGGGGCAGGAGGTGGAAAAATTTTAATAATAATAATAAAATAATTAATAATAATCATAATAAAGAATCACAACGTGCAAGAACACAGCTCCTGCACCCAAAAGCAAGATGCATATGACCTATCAAGGAAACAGGAAAACATTGTCCCCTGCTCCTCAAGAGAGTGTTGCAAGGGTCCATCCCCAGCTCTTGCCTTTATGATGGATTAAGGTGCACAGATAACATTAGCCACTGAGAAGTGAAGAACATGCATTCGATCTTTCCCATAATTTACAGCTTTGTACAAGATCTGAGTTAATGAAATCAACACTTCCTGTAATTGATGTCAAGTGCATTTTGTAATTATATTTTGTGGTCTGTGACTTTTATGAGCTTGTTCCATAAAACAATTAACAACTCCACAAAAAAAAAGAAAATGTTTGCAGTGTTGTGCATTGAAACTAGGCAGCCTGTCCACAGAGTTAGGCTCTACCACTAACTATAGCCCCAGCTCTTGTCACTGTTAATCTTTTCTCCATTCAGGACTTGCTCTATTGCCTAGGCTGGGCTCAAGCAAACTTAAACTTCAGTCTCTCCAGCAGCCTTGAGTGCAGACATGCATCTCCACACTGGGCTTTCCATTTTAGATTTCAGTGGTGGAATTACTAAATTCTATACTACCTTATTTTGAGATGCTTTCAGCAAAACAAACAGAATCAGTGACAAGATACCTAAAATATCATCTTTTCTTCAAACATAAATATCCCTCAGATCTATGGAGAATAGTGATTTGGGGTGAAGGTGTCCACGGGGCGGGATGATGAGCCAGAGGCCAACAGAAATACAAGTCTAATTAGCAGCTTAACGAGCCATTAGGAAGCTGTACAATTTGGCTCAGCTGACTGGCATCATTTTCATCAGCATGTCAAAGGAAATAATGGAATTTGCTAAGCCATTAGCTACTACCATGGGTAGCCAAGTAACCCACAGCTTAGGTTCTGAGGCACCCGAAGCTGTGTTGCTTCAGGTCCTCTATCACTTAGACTCTGTCTTAGAATTATAAAAAATGACTTTTATTCTGGTTCTTTTTAGTCTTATTCTGATTTTTAATAATAAAAAGCAGTAAGAATCACATCATGGGGTTATCCTACCTGTGTGAACAAAGTATTAATATTACTTTTTTCTGCTGACAACTTCTTAACTGCCCCAGTTTTCGTTTGCGTGTTCTATGACTTTTTCTTAGACTAGCAGGTTTGAATGGTTGTCATTAGCATCAAGATTCTCCTTCAGCACTTACAACATTTGCATTCTGCTTCCTCACAGTAATCACCAGAGTTAAATTCTGTCTAAACACATTCATTATGTACTACGGATCCCACTCTGTATAATTCAGTTGTTTCATTTACTCTCTTAAAGAAAACAAGTTCTTGAAGGTTTTATTTTTTACCTTCTTTTAGAAAAGATGATATGGACGGAAATGACTAAAATCTATTGTGTACACGAATGAAACTTTCCAAGACTTTTTATTTTTAAAAGGATGATGTAGATGACTTAAGAATGCTTTGTTTTGGGAGAAGGCCCTGCTGCCCTCCAGCTACTTCTCTCCCAAGTCAGCCTCCCTCATGCTGGGACTAGAGAAGTGTGGTTCCATGACCAGCTAATGTTATATTTCCTTATTCAGTACTATATATACAACCAGTATTTCAAATATCTCAAGGCCTGCTAGAGATTGTCTTTACTTTTTTAGTATGGTTCCTCCCAAAATAAAATGGCATAGGCCCATCACTTTTTGGTTTGATTGGGTCCAACTATAAACCCTGGAGACTCTGAAGGTAAAGTGGGAGAGGCAGACCGGTGAGAGATAGGAAAGAGGAGGAGGAGCACACAGGAAAGAAGAGGAGTAGCACACACGAAAGAAAAGGAGCACACAGGAACGAGGAGGAGCACACAGGAAAGAAGAGGAGCAGCACACATGAAAGAAAAGGAGCACACAGGAAAGAAGAGGAGCAGCACACAGGAAAGAAGAGGAGCACACAGGAAAGAGGAGGAAGACTGCATAGGAAGTAGAGGAGGAGTACACAGAAAATAGGATGAGGAGCATACAGGAAAGAGGAGGTGGAGCACATAGGAAAGAGGAGGACAAACAGGAAAGAGGAGGAGGAGCACACAGGAAAGAGGGGGAAGAGCACACAGAAAAGAGGAGGAGGAGCACACAGGAAAGAGGAGGAGGAGCACACAGGAAAGAGGAGGAGGAGCACACAGGAAAGAGGAGGAGGAGCACACAGGAAAGAGAAAATGAGCACCAAGAAAAGAGGAAGAGGTGGATAAGCATCAGAAGATCTACCTACGAACAGAGACAACCTACTCATAACTCTGAACCCTTATCTACTAGAAAATGTCCTACATGGACTTATTTCTTCCCAGACTGAATACACTGCGGCCAATACCGCCAGACAGGCCAGGTAGCTCTGGAAAGATAAGAGCTTCTGTGATAATAAACTGTAGTAAGGAGGCCACATGTTTGTTCCTGGCTACCTAGAACCAAAATAATCACACAGTAACTGTATTAATTACAACACTGCTTGGCCTATTAGCTTATGCATATTTATAGCTCCTCTTATCTCTTAAATTAACCCATTTCTATTACTTTATATTTCATCACGAGGCTCATGGCCTACCAGCAAATTTCTGGCTGATAGCTTGCGTCTTTCCCCTCTGGTGGCTCCATGGCAGCTCCTTACTCTGCCTTCAGTTTAGTTTTTCCCACCAAGCTCTACTCTACCCTATCATAGGCCAAGGCAATTTCTTTATTCATTAACCAATAAAAGCAATAAATATACAGAATGACTTCCCACACCATTTCCCCTTTTCTGTTTAAATAAAAAGAAAGGTTTTTAACTTTAATATAGTAAAATTACATATAACAAAACAGTTATCAAGCAAGAATTATAGTTACAATATTTCTATCTACTTTATCTTTTACCATAACTAAGGAAAACTATAACAATCAACTCCATCAAAGACTCCAGAAGGATATAATATTATCTAAGTAAACAGGAANGAAGTGCATTGTAAGCAGCTTCCAAAACTCTAGAATTGACAGAGACATCTCACTCCCTAGACAGTCACCCAAAGTTCTTCTGTGTCATTGAAGCATTCATCTTCAGCCTACAGGCCCATAGTATCTGGCAGACTTTTCCATGAAGCAGGGAATTTCAAAGCTTGTTCTACCTATGTTGGCAGTTTGTCAGTAACTTTCTTCTGTGTCTTGCAGAATGTCTGGCAGACTCTTTTATGAAGCAGAAACCCTAAAGGACTGTCTCACCTTTAGGCAAATTCAGCAGCCATTTTTCTGTGGGCCCTGCAATCCAGTTCATAAAGCATAACATCAAGCAGTCCAGGCAAGAACAGTTTCTTGCCCAAATGGCTAACCAACTCCATAAGGAACCTTCTGATACCCATGATCCTCTTGAAGTAGATTGGTGCTGCCAGGAGCAGATAGATGTGTCTCATTGTCATAAAAAGTCCTAAGTTATTAATGCATTTTAAATTCCACATTCTGAATGTCTCTGAAAGATTTGAAGAATACCTATCTAACTGAACTCTGTACATCTAGAAAACCTAATTAACATGACTACAATCTTGACGATTATAGATTATTATCTATTAACCTAAACTTCTTAATTATACATTACATTTTTTAAATGAGCTATACAAACACAATACTTTAATCAAAAGCATAAATATACATGTAACAAAACTGACCTTAAATTTGTATCAATAGACCAAGATCCATATCAATGCTAATCTCTATAGCATATCCCCCTTTAAATGTAAACAAACACTTATAAACAATATTTGGGAATATGGGCACAGTTCTAGTTTTCTCCAAACTGCTCCCTGCTTTTTGTTGGGTGAAGTATTTTTGGGGGTGTTCATGGCAACCTTTCAGGGGCTCTTGGTCCATCATCTTGGTGGTTATATTATTCTGGAAAGTTTCCACAGGTTCTCATCTCTTTGGACACCAAAAAAAACCTATTTTCCAAAGCAATATATCCTTATAACCATATTTTGAAGTCAAGACACCTTTAAGATATATATGTTGGTTTAGTTTAACAGTCTGTACAATAAAATATCTCTCTGTACTTAGCTTCTTCACAATCAAAAAATTCAAAGAAAGCACAATAATATACATAATCCAGACTCTCTGTGTATATTCCATCTTTATGTGGCTTGTTTTTACTCTATCAGTTTTTAATACTTATTTTATTATCTTTACTCCTTTAATCTATTACTGTCTATACTCTGTCTCTTTAAAGACTTTTTTCATTTTTAAAACCATTTACTTCCTTCTATTAATCTCTATTTTCTTTTTCTTCTCTCTCCCAAGCCTACATACATTTTTAAAAACACACTGTATCCCATTTAGAGGTTTTTTATATCTGAATCTGTCCTATTGTGTATCTGAAAATCCTTTTCTGTCCTGGAGTGCTTTTTAAAATGTAAGTGGCATTACTAGAACTAAGGATGCTTTGCCTTTTGACTCCACCCAGTCCAACATGTTGGAGGTCCATTCATTGCCTCTGAGAGCTATTCTCTCTGCCCTAGATCCAGGGTCTAATGTTGTTCTGTATATGTGTTGCTTTTGTTGGTTAATGAATAAAGAAACTGCCTTGACCTATGATAGGGTAGAGTAGAGCTAGGCAGGGAAAACTAAATTGAATGCGGAAGAAAGAAGGCCAAGTGAGGAGCCACCATGGAGCCACCAGAGGAGAAAGATGCAAGCCACCAGCCAGAACCTTGCCGATAGGTAACAAGCCTCATGGTAAAATATAAAATAATTGATATGGCTTAATTTAAGAGATAAGAGTGAGATAGAAATATACAGAAGCTAATAGGCCAAGCAGTGTTATAATTAATACAGTTTCTGTGTGATTATTTTGGTTCTGGGCAGCCGGGAACAAACAAACAGCTTCCTGACAACAATAAACTGTAGCAGGGAACCATGTCATCTTTGAGACCTGGAGAGAGCTTTTCCTACCTCCAGGCACAGATGGCCTATGTGGGGCAAGCACAGGAACACAGGAACCCAACTGATGTCAGAAGAAATGAACAGATCAAAACAGCCCAACAAAGGCTCTGAGAATTAAGTTGTCTTTGGAGTTTATGAGCAGACCTGGATCTGCATGTTAAACCTAAAAACATCAATTGCCTGCTAAAATATAGTATTTAAATAAATCTTAGAATGTCCTGTGGCTTGAAAGTTCAGCAGACAGAAGAAAAATTGGTAGCTGTGGCTATGACTGGGTGGAAGAGCAAAGTCCCTGTCTTCTGAGGCCCTGTGCTCAACTGGGAAAGGACAGAGAAGGAAAGGTAAACAGGGAAGGGAAGAATGGCAGGAAAGATAACACTGTGCTTAAGAGCACTGGTTGTTCTTCCAGAAGTCTCAGGTTCACTTCCAGCACACACATGCAGCTCACAGTGATCTATAACTCCAATTTCTGGAGGATCTTATGGCCCCTTCTAGCTTCCACAGGCTCTATAGACACACATGACTCACAGACATACACACACAGGCAAAACACAAAGGGTTTTTTGTTGTTTTGTTTTGTTTGTTTTGTTGTATTTTTTCACTTTTGTCTGTTGTTGCTGTTTTGTTTGTTTTGTTGTATTTTTCACTTTTGTCTGTTGTTGTTGTTGTTGTTGTTGCTGTTTTGAGACAGGGTCTCTTCATGTAGAGACCCTGAGGCTGTCCTCAAACTTATTGCTTCTGCCTCCTGAGTACTGGGATTAAAGGCATGCACCACTACCACCCAGCACACACAGAAATTTTTATTCAGAATTTTCTTTAATTTAAAAATAACTGTCAGGAAAATTGCAACTTAGAGGAACTAAGAAATCAAATGACATTAACACCGAGATAAATTGGATGTTGATGTAGACTTCAGGGCAGCCACCATGATAAAAATACGGCAAAAAGTAATCATGAATTTCCTTGAAATGAATGCAAAGGCCAAACAAACAGAAAAACCCTTAGCATGGAGGCAGATCCAGGCAGATTTCTGTGAGTCTGAGGCCAGCCTAGTTTACAGAGTAACTTCCAGGACAGCAAGGGCTACATGTTGAGACTCTGTCTCAAAAGGAAGTGAGGGTGGGGAGAAGGGAAGTGAAAATAGAGTAGCCAGACTAAATCAAATAAACAAGACCAAAACACACAAACAAACAAACCCACAGCAAGCACCTCACTGGATTAACTCAGAGTAGAGGTTACCAGGCAGAACTGCCCTTGAAGACAGATAAACACAGGTCGTCCCTTGAACAGCAGCAGAAAACAACCCTGTCCGTGTTAGCAAGCAAGAACATATCTTACCATACAGCAAATTCCTTTCTGATACATTAAATCTCATCTCCATCCTCTAGAGAAGTCGGTAGACTTGCTTGCCTTTGTTTGATATAATGTAGTGAATGAGAATGAGGACATGACCACTCCTAGGCTTGGCTGAGGAGAAGGTTTTATTGTAGAGATAAGGGAAAGAAAAGCCAGAGGCCTTCTGAAAGAGTCTAGGGCACAGCGGGAAAGTGGTAGATTGAACATAACCAGCAGACCCCACACAGGGCTGTGGNGTGGGCTGGGGGGGGGGAAGCTGTGCTGAGAGCAAGAGAGGAAGAGAAGAGAGCGGGAAGAATCAAGAGAGGAACAAGAGAGTGAGGGTTCCGAAGGGCTGTGCTACATAGGAAAGACTAGTTGGGGGAAGGGAAAGAAGTTCAGGGGCTGGAAAGGTTTAGGGTGGGGTGGTGGGCTGGCTGAGAAATTCTGAGAGGAACCAAGACTCTGTTAACAGGTACTTGCTATGCTGAGAGATCCCCGTGGCCAGTGTCTGCTTTGATATGTTAGTAGAAACATCAGTTAGTCATTTGACCCTAGTTTCTTTGGTACTAAGCATAGGCCTTGCTGTTGTTAGTCCCAAAGCTTTGCCCACCGAGTCTTAAGACTCAATAAGGCGAAGTTTTGTAAGCTGCTCTGAGCTCTTCCTTGGGTATGTTGAAAACCCAGACCACACAGGCAGTTGTCGTGTGTGTGTGTGTGTGTCACACACACACACACACACACACACACACACATTGGGTTTTTTTTATGATAGGATTTCATCATGTAGCCCTTCTTGGTTTGGAACTTGCAATGTAGATCGGGCTGGTCTCATATTTACAGAATTCCTCGTGTCTCTATTTCCCCAGTGCTAGGATTACAGATGTACCACAATTTGCCCAACCAGATTAACAGGTATTTCTTATGGTTCCCCGGATAAACTAGTGCTACTTTGTTCCCTCAGGACCCAGAAGCATAGCCTCCAATTTAGGATCTATTTATTGTAACAGGTCCACAGACCTTGGCAGCTCTGCCAGGCCTTAGTACAACTGACTCCATGACAGAAGTACCATTCAGGCCATAAAACACAGTGCATACATAGCACCACCTGCCAAAATGAAAACAAAGACCTAATCCATCAAAGTCTAGAGTTCTGAAACTCTCTAAATGTACTAACCTTGCTTTTGGTTAGTTGAAATATGTCAACCTAGGACAAGGCTTTTGTGTTTAAAAGCTCACCTTGAGAAAGGCTCAGGGCTACACTGGGATCCCAAACACCCAGTGTAGTGACTGAGCAGCTAATAAAGACTTTCTATTGACTTAAAACCATGTCTGAGCAGTCTTCTCGGGTGGGTGCACCACATATTCATGACAATCCTTGGGACTCCTGTTAGTTCTGCCAAGCTTGAGAAGAAGTTTTAATCTAACTATGTAATTCTTAATACTGTAGTTTATTGGTCTTTGTACAAAATGAAAAATATTTTTGTAATGATGAAATGAATGTCTTTTTAAAAGCCCAAATCCCACTGCTGTCAGAGTAAATTAAAGTACTTCTCAATGACTTCAGGAAAACCAGAGATCTCCTGCACCTGTTTTGGACCAGTTCATAATTATGTTTTATGGCTTCAATTTGTACACGTACTTTGGGAACAATTTTGATACCTAAAGTCTTTGTTTAGCTGTTTCAACTGTTTTGTAACTTTAGGCTTCTAGAGTTTAAACCAGAAGTCTGCTGTTAATTAGATTGAGCTAATTACTTGCATATTCTAATTGCCCTAGCCAGCTATGTCTGAATCCATCCTAATCTCCAAGACTTGGAGTTTGGCAGTTCTTCCAGTTGGCAGAAGTTGCTTTCCTGATTTGGAACTTGGCTACTAAGGCCCCTCTCTTCTGACAGGACAATAACAGAGGGAACTTTGCAACAAAAAATGAGATCCTAATCACTTCCTCCCTCTGGACTCATGCACTAATTATGACTATTATACACATACACACACACACACACAAGCACGCATGCACACACACACACACACTCGCACGTACACCACCAAGTGAAGTGCTTCCAGTGTTCTAGGCAAGGTACATCATTTGAGGAAAGGTATTTAGCACTTAACACATTTAATTACCTCCCTCCGTTGAGTCTCACATTTTAAAGGTTTTTCTGACGTTAAACTCTAGCTTGAGGAGCTATGAATTCTGCATGTTGGTGAACAAATTATTTGCTACTCATCTTTCACCTCCCTGTCTCAATTTCTCCATTTATAAGACTTATATTAATGCATATATTAGAAGTCTATGTTAAGAATCGACTGTGCAGTGCACCTGGGATATGATAAGCCTAAGAAATAATGATGTTGGCTGTTGTCACTATTACTCACGTTTTGAAATACAATGTTTTCATCTCTTTTACCTATCAAATTCTGCATGGACAGAACAATCTTATTAACTCCTGTGTATCATTTTCAGAGGCTATACCGGAAGTCAGCTGATGCTGTTTCATGGCTGCTTTCAACACCAGTACTGGAGATTCTTGAATGAAAATGAAGACATGACCATGCCAAAGCATGGTTGAGGGACAGGGTTTTATTTTAGATGTGCAGGAGAGTCCAGACAGAGGCACCTGAAAAGAGTCCAGAGCAGGGAGAGAAAGTGGGAGAGTGAGCATGGCCAGCAGACTGAACCAGGCCATGAGAGGAAAAGAGAGAGGGGGACAGTGAGAGAGGAAGAGAAGAGAGCCAGAATAGCAAAGAGGCCAAGGGTGAGCAGAGAGAGAATCACAAGAACACATGACCAAAATGGCAGGTTTATATAGGAATTAGAAGCTGGGGAAAGGGAAGAGAAGCCCATGGACTGAGATGTTTAGGGTAGGGCACATTTCTGTGTTAAAGTTAGATTTACATGTTATTTAAAAAAAAGAAAGAAAGGAAAGGAAAGGAGGAGGAAGGAAACTTTACTCCTGTTGACACTTCATCCCCTCAGCCCACCCAACTCGGATGCACACTTGAAGACCATGTGATGTCTTGCACTGGCCTACAGGTAGGCACCTCTGCTCATGCAACCCTGCCAAGGATAAGGAGTCCTGTGCACCTCCCCCAGGTAGCACCATCCACTCCCATGTTGGCCTAAGCCTGGAGCTGCCCAAGGACTAGCAAAAGCCTGGTGAGCCTTCCCCAGATTTCAGAGGATGGGCAGTGACAGTCTTCTGACTCTACAGAAGGTACAGAAGGTTTGCTCCTGCCCTCGAGTGTCACCGAGTGGATCAGCAGTTTACAGAGATGTCCCTGAGCTTTTTGTTTTCTGTAGATCATAATTGAGAGAGTCACCATATCTCTTCAACATAGTGTAGGGTTGTGATGCCGTCTTCTGCCTCCATGCTCACCCACATACTCATGGCTGACACAGATAAAAATAAGCACATTAAAAAAGAATGTAACTTTGTTATGTCAAAAAGTAGAATTATGAAGAAATGACTGTAGGTAGGTCATCATGGGAAGTTTTCACCAATAAACTCAAATCAAGAGTCTAAAATGGGGGTGCCAGATGTGGTAGCACATGCTTTTAATTCCAGCACTCAGGAGACAGAGGCAGTCAGATCTCTCTAAATTTAAGGCTAGCCTGGTCTACATAGGAAGTTCTAGGACAGACAAGGCTACCTAGAAGGAACCTGTTTTAAAAAATCAAAACAAAATGAAAAAAAAACCCCAAAATCCCCAACAACAAAATATAAACAAAAACCTAAACAACAAAAACCTAAATAGTGCAGCTATTAATTTATTCAACAACTACTTATTTTATATCAAGCCTTTAAGAGCAGGAGAAACATCTGTCCTCACAGCACTAACTGACTGTAATTTTGTGAATGACTCTAGTGATGCTCTTGGGTTAAGTCTTAGATTTCAGTTTTTCAGATATGGGGACATTTTTCTGTCAATATAAACTTTTGTTTCATTATGCCCTTAAGGAATAGTAGAACTCTCCACTGCCCAAGTATCTTTAAGGACAGAATGTCCGAAGCCAGTGGTTTCCAAGCAGGTCAAATGAGCACCAAAGCCCTTCCAATGAGGAAGAGAAGACAGAATTAAAATTACCCACTGAGCCATCTCCTTGAACCACCTTCTCTTGTGGGTTTGTTGTTTGTCTAATTACAGGACCTTGGCACATGTTCCTAAATGTATCAAAAGGAAATGTTTTCTACTAAGAGGGAGCAACGTGATTTTTAGATCAGGGTTCTTAAAACGGTAACGCAGTGCAAAGGGCTATGATGACCTCAGCAGAGTACATGGTTAGTAGGCACAATTCCTAGAATCACTTAGATTTCCTCTCTGTCACACACAAAATGAAGTTAAAAATGAATCATAATTCCTGTAGGAGTTGGAGGCAGATGCAGAAATTTGATTTGGGATAGAAAGATGATACAGTGGTTAAGGGTGCTTGTTACTCTTGCAGAGGATCAGTTCCTTGCAGAGTTCAGTTCCCAGTACCTGCATGGGAGTTCACACCTGTAACTCAAGTTCCAACATATCTGACACTGTCTTTTGAATTTTGTAAGAAAAAAGCATGCATGTGGTACATATACACACATGCAGGCAAAGTATTCATACATATAAAACTAAAACCGTTTTCTTGCCTAAGTCTTTAATTCTTTTATTATTATTTTTTGAAAGTAGATTCTTCTTTCATATAATATATGCTGATTATAGTTTTCCTTCCCTTTTCTCCTCATAGTTTCTCCCCACTCCCCTCCCCTCCAGAGACATTCCATTCCTATCTCTCATTAAAAGAACAGGTTTCTAAGAGATACTAACAAAACATGACAAAAAAATAGAATAAGATAAAGCAAAAGTCATCATATTGAATTTGGATATGGCAACTCAACAAGAAGAGTCCCAAGAGCAGGCATAAGAGTCAGAGACCCACTTGTTCTCACAATCAGGAGTTTCAAATAAATACTAAGATAACAGTCATAATATATATGCAGAGGAGCTGGTACAGACTGGAGTAAGGCCTGTGCTTGTTGCTTCAGTTTCTATGAGTTCATATGTACCTTTCTTAGTTTACTCAGAGGGCCTTGATCTCCTGGTGTCCTCCATACTTCTGGCTCCCACAATCTTTCTGCCTCCTCTTCCTCAGGTTTCCCTGAGCTTTGAGGGGAGAGATTTGGTGGATATCTCCAATTTAGATAAGTGTGGATCTATTTGTATTTTTCTACATACAGACATTCAGTTTGACCAGAACTATTTCTTGAAGGTGCTGTCTTCTTTTTCTCCAGGGTGTATTTCTGGATTATTTACCAAAAAATCAGGTATCCATAGATGTATAGATTTATGTCTAGGTCTTCAATTCCATTGATCAGAGAGTCTGTTTTTATGCTAACATCATAAGGTTTTTATTACTGTAGTTCTGTAGTACAACATGAAATTGGGAATGGTTGGACCTCCAGTAGTTCTTTTATTTTTTATTTTATTGTTCAGGATTGTTTGAACTAGCCTGGGTTTTTGCTTTTTTTTCCCATATGAAGTTGAGAATTGTCCTTTCAAGATCTGTGAAGAACTGCTTTGAAATTATGATGGGGTTTGCATTGAATCTGTAGATTGCTTTGGGTAGGTTGGCTATTTTAATTAAGTTAATCCTATCCACCAATGAGCATGAGTGGCAAGCTTTCCACTTTCTGGTATCTTGTTTAATTTCTTTCTCCAAAGATTTGAAATTTTTATCATACAAATCTTTTACTTCCTAGGTCAGAGTTACCCAAAGATATTTTATATGTTCCAGGCTATTGTGAAAGGTGTTATATTCCTAATCTATTTCTCAGGCTGTTTGCCATCGGTGTATAGGTGGGTTATTGATTTTTGTAAGTTAATTTTATATACAAGAAATTTTCTTGTATGGTTTTGTTGAAAATACTCTCTGGGCCTTTGCGCAGGGATTCTTCTTCCTCAGTTCTTATTATTCTTTGGTTTGGTCTTTTCATAGTGTCCCAGATTTCCTTGGATGTTTTGTATCAGGAGTTTTTGATTTAATTTCTTCTTTGTAACTATTTTTCTATCATATTTTCAATGCCTGAGGTTCTCTTGTATTCTGTTGGTGAAGCTGGCCTCTGTAGTTCATGTTCAAATTCCTAAATTTTTCATTTTCAGAATTCCCTTAGTTTGTGTAATGGTTGTTCTGTCTCTTTAAGAGACAAGCCACGCCCACTCCCTCC
>LOEQ01002454.1:128734-146271 GCA_001685075.1 Bramus lutescens | reverse complement strand
TCTATCTATCTATCTATCTATCTATCTATCTAATCTATCATCTATCTACCTATCTATCGTTTATCTATCGGTTTTCCAAAACAGGGTTTCTCTGTGTAGCTCCGGCTGTCTTGGAAATTGTTGTATAGGCCAGGCTTGTCTTGAACTCAGATCTTCCTCCTGGAGTACTGGCATTAAAAGTGTGCACCACCACACTTGGTTTAATACTTAGATTTTAAAATGAAAAGTTTTTTACTTTTAAAATTTGGGTTAATTTGTATTTTATGTCGTTAAATATAGTTAATTTTAATTAAATATATTACTACTCAAGTAATTTTATTTTTAAAATGTATTTGAAAACTGAGTGTGGTGGCACCCAGTACTCAAGAGGCAGACAGATTTCTGAGTGCAAGCCCAGCCTAGTCTAAATAGCAAATTCTAGAACAGCCAGGGCTATATAGAGAGACCTTGCTGCCCCACTAAAAAGTATTTGAAGCTAGGCACAGTGGGTCATGCCTGTAATCCCAGAATTTGCCTGTAATCCTAGGATTTGGGAGACTGAGGCAAAAGGATTGCTATGTGTTTGAGGCTATCAGGAGCTACATAGTTGAAACCCCGTCTCAAAAAATTAGAAAAAAACATTGTTTGAATGTAACAAAAGATCCATGATATAGGGTTATAATTAGTTTCCCAGAACATGATTAATTCTTTTATGATTTATCTTCTAGAATATATTTGAATAGATAGTGAAATTTATCAAGAAACATGGTATTGTTTATCAAGAAACATGGTATTGTAGGTTAGGTAGATTTTTAACTAAAAAATAGTGAGTACTTAAACCTTTAATCCCAGCACTGGGGAGCAGAGGCAGGTGGATCTCTCTGAGTTGGAGGCCAGCCTGGTGTACAAAGAGAGTGTCAGGATAGCCAGGGAAACACTGTCTCGAAAAAACAAAACCTAACAGTCAAATAAAAAATTTAAAGCTACATTCATAAAATTGTGATTATTGCATCTGAATGCTCTTGTTTTACTTTTGTAAGCAAGTGTCCCTTGATAGTAGTTTACAGATAAGTTTGTGGCAAGTGGTTATCTAGGTTATTTTGTAAAGACCAGTTTGTAAGTGGCTTCACAGAGTTAAAGTGTGGACATTTCTTGTTTCCTAATGTGTTGTTAAGTTGCAGAAGCAGAATAGGTGGCTACTGTAGTAATAACTTGAGCTCTCTTATTTTAGGTACTTCCGAAGAAGATGAGGTCTTTCAACCAAGTTTCATCAGCCCCAGGTTAGTCTGTTTTTTAAATGAAATGTTTTACTTATTCTAATGCCTTGAGAGAGCAATAGAGGCATATGAGAGGACTTGACCAACCCTAAGGATTTTCCACTTGGGCAAGTTGGCATCATAACCAGAGTAGTCTTTACAACTGCTCTTCCCAGCACAGTTGTGTGGGTGGCATGCTCTGCTCGCCTTCTGTTTGATAGTATTTGGCCTTGGGATTTTTTTTCTCTCCATAACTTGAGTAAGACAGATAACATACTTAAACATGTATGGAGACAAATCCCTTGCTTATTTATTTCTGTGGTTCCCGCTAGATGCTAACATTTCTTTTGAATTAAAGTTCAGATATGGTAGTGTTTTCAAATAATTCATTGTATGTAAAGTGGAATTTCTGAGGAAGTTTCATTTCATTAATCCAGGGAGCTTTCTTTATTTATTTTGCTCTTCATGTATAGCTACCAAAATCTGTTTATTTTCCTATTGTAAATGGAATTGGTTGAAGTTAAACTCAGGCTTAGATACGAAATTTTATTTTCTTTTATCATTGATTTTTTTCTGTAATACTCACTCTTATTTGATAATATTATGTTACTCTGGCATTTTCCCTAATGAATAAAAACCTGTCTGAGGTTAGTTGGTTTCTTTCCTTATCTTTTTTTTTTTTTGAGAGAGTGTCTTACTATGAGGCCCTGTGTGACCTGAAACTTGCTTGGTAGACAAGGCTGACGTGGACCACACAGAAATGTTCCTATCTCTGCTATTAGTGCTGGGATTGAATGTGTGTGTGCCTGCACACCTGACTCCGACTGAGTCTCCGATTAGCACCCCTTAAAAGTTGATACACAGATATATAATGATTCATAATAAAATGATATCTTATTATTAAGTGTGCTAATAAGGATTGTATAACTAGAGAAAGAAATGATCAGCTGTTTAATGGAAAAGCCATAGCAATGCTGCCTTTTGGCAAATACTGCTTTTGTGTAATAAAATTTAACATGTTGATGATGCTCTGAGTTTCATGAAAAAGAACATTGTTAAAATTTGCTACAAAATGTTAGTGTAGCATTTTCTTCTTACTTTTGATTGTGGGGCTTTTCTGGAGGTAAACTGGCATTTTTCTGTTTGGAAAAAATGTTCACGCCAATGTGTTAAATGACTGCAATAAAGTTTATGTCTTTTTCCTCTTGATGAAAAAGAGAGTTGGAGATGACTTACTGCTTTCACCAAAAGGTTGTTCTATAGGGTGGACTTTCAACAGAAAGGCTTTGACTACCAATGGGACCCTGGCATCATGCAGTTGGTGGGAAAAGTGAGTGACCAGAGGCTGCTGCTGGGTTGGTGGGGCTGGAGCCCCAGCCTGTAGATTTTAGCTGGATGGTTTTCCTCCACTGCTCTCACTCTTCTCATCTTTCCCTCCCCACCTTTCTCCAGCTTCCTATTTCTGTTATGCTAAGTAAACTCTCAGAGCAAATATGAAATAATCCTGAGAGCTAGACCACACTCTTTTCAGCTGATTATTTGTTTTTATGAGATGAGGTTTGAATAATTAACCAGTAAATGATTTTAGCGGAGGGAGAATAAATACATGTACTCTGTGTTTTTCATCTTATATACTCAGACATTTCTATTTACTATAAAATGTTCTTTGAATTATGAAGCATACATATACAAGTAATATATGTGGAAAATAGTGCCTATCATTTTTTCAAATTAAAGTTCTTTTGTGCTATTCTGAATAGTTATGGAAAGCTTATTTATTACTACAGGATTATCCACAAAGTTATCATCTTAACTAGCATATTTCAAGAAAATGTTGAACATAACTTAGACAATATGTGAGAAAAGCAATACTCCATTTTTATTTCTTTTTATTGCAAGAGAAAAATGTTACTGTAATGAAATTTTGCTACTTTTTCAAAACATTTTACAAAATGGTGGCTTTAAAATAATACCCTGTTTATGAATTTTATTGTTTCAAATTTTGTTTTACTGCAGAAGCACCTGACACCCCCCCAAAAAACCCTTTACAAATACCTTGTTTGTGAAATATAAAAGTGATTTAAATGGAAAACTTAATATTTATGGTATAACAAGTTCTTCTGTTTCTACAGTAGTCTCTGAGCAATATAGTTAAAAAGGTATTTAAGAATAATTTTAAGAGAGTTTTGACAATTGTGAATAACTCTAAAAAGAAAAATTGCTTGAAATCAGGACATTTTCGTCTTTCGGCTAAAAAAAAAACAAACAAAAACAAAAGAAAAACAAAAAATTGTACAAGATCGGAATTTTGCTTTTGGAAACGAAAACAAGCACCCTCAGGTACTGTGGTACCTCTGCGGACACACTCTGTAGGGGACACACTCTGTAGGGGGCTGCCTTCCTCTGACGCCCCGTTTTAATCCACTGGCGTTACTCCCAGCACTTCGCTGAAACTCAGGGAGTGGGTGGAATCGGATCGGTTCTCCAAGACAGGCAGGTCAATAGCCTTTACCCAAACTACACGGGAAAGATTATGCAGGGACATATGGGGTCCCCATATCTACAGGCCTTGAGTCCCCTCCCGACCTCCGCTTTCCAGATCCTCCCGAGAAAGGCTCTGCGGACATGTTTGCTGCTTGTCAGCTCCCAACTGCAGCCTTCGAAGTTTGCTCATTTTAAGCATGGCGGGTGGGGGCAGGGCCGGGGACAGTCACTTTACGAGTTTCTCTTGAGTCTTCGGACCTTGCTTAGATTTAGAATGTTCTGGCATTTCATAGGTGCAATTATAAAAGATACATTCATAAATTAAGTAAAAAGTCGTATTGGGGTTAATGTTTTGTCCTAGTGGTGAAGATAAGGATCTTGTTTGTTTTGAAGAGCAAGATGACCAATGTTTTAAAGTGCCTTAGACGTCAGCTGCCTTCTGTGGAGTGACTAGGTTTCTAGAGGGAAGGTGGTGGAATGAGGGATAAAGGGTAGAGGGGTAGGACACAGAAAGATGAGGAAGTTGCTGGAAGAAAAAGGAAGGAAAGGGCAGATATGCTGGCCCTGGAGTTGGGCTTGGGAACCCTGGGGGCTGGAGCAGCACAGGAAGGTGCTAGCTGCTGAGACAGAGTTAGGGCTGGAGACCTCTCCTTACTTAACAGAGGACAAGACAGGTCAAGCTGTGCCACAGCCCCTTATCGTTTTCAAAACAACCAAAGCATTGTTTATGCTTTAGTAGAAGTCACACATTGCTTCTAACAGTGAGCAAGGAAGGAGGTCCGTGCATTATGTTGGAGAGCAGTTCAGATGAGAAAATGTGTACCACCTTTAAAAACTGGGAAAGCTAAATGTGATAATCAAAGGATGTGTGACAGATTCCTTTCATCTCCTCCGTCCTATGTTGAGCTGAGGCGTCCGTGTAGGACTTGAGCTAATTTTAAAACCATTTTGGAAGAGCTATGATAAATCAAGTTGTGAAACATTTGGCTTTTGAAGGTTTAAAACATGCATTTTAGTCAAACGCAGGTCTTTCTGGCATTAAGAACAAATAGGAAATGAGAAAAAAATTAAAACCAGAAGACTTGAGAAGGTGACAAATTGAAAAGCATTGTAGGAGACTCCTAAGAAGCATTTTATATGAAAGAAGCACTCTGAGCCTTAAGAGCTTATGGTCAGTTTATAAAAAGGCTCAAAAGATTTGGGGAAGGAGCAGACAAGAATAATCTACATAAAAGACAGTGCCATAGTTCTGAATTGATGAGATTGTGTGTCTCCTTCTTTTCTCCCCCTTTTCAACTTCCTTCCTGTTTCTTTCTAGCCTTCTCTTACCTCTCCTTCCCTCTCATTTCTCCACCCCCAAGGTATGTAAATGGTTTTTGCCTTAAATTCTTTGTGAATGAATTTTAGAAGTTTTCTCAGGGTTCCTATTTGGAAAAGCCTTCTATAGAACTTGAAAGGCTGATGTCCCTCTCAGGAAATGAATGAATTGATAACCTCTGACACCAGTGACCAGTCTGGTGAACCCTACCTTAATGCTTTGAATACTGGAGGCCCCTAATCAGGCACAACTGTGAATCCCATAACTGTACCATCCAATGTGGTTCAGCAGTGGTGTTTCTACTTTACGTATACTGTCAATATATCTGAAATTCGTCAAGTTTAAGAAAACAAGGACTCAGAATCCACTTATTTATTGTTGTTTGATTTACTAGTAAACATAAAAATACAAAACAAATTTGTAGATAAAATGTAACCCACCATAAGCAACCCAAAATTTACAAGCCTGTTAATTTTATGATACTTTTGCATAAATAATAGCATTATCCTACATGAATACTTTTTAAGGTTATTTGATATGAGAGTTTTTAAAATGTAATTCTTTAAATTACAAAAAATAACATTCAGAATTATAATATATATTGTAACACGTATTGTAGTAATCCATTTCTATCATTAAAATACTGTTTAGTAAATGCTTTGTTAGCAAACAACCTCTTCAGAATGTGGGACTTGTTACACTTGGAAAATCGTTTGGATTTTTAGGTTTTTTTTTTCTCTCCACCAGCTGGCACATTGTTATCCTTCTCAAAATAAATAAAAGCTTGCCTCCTTCCTGAGAACAACAAAAGAAAGAAACTGACAAAAAAATCTTTCCTAATTGATCAGTTTTGATTGACACCACTTATCACAAACAGCTGAAAATAATTTCTTTACGCACTGATTATTTTCGGATCTGAGCCAATTAGTTTAAATTTATTTTAGTTTTTCAGTATGAGAAGGGGTGTTAATAGGTGTACGTGGATTTTTCATAATCCCAACATTTTGATTTGAGCTTTGTTAGAATTTGGGCTTGCTTGGAGAGATGGGGTGAGGGGGCGCGAGCATGGTGGGGGAGGGTCAGCGGGTAGCTTTGAAGAAGGGAAGTGGTATCTACAGTTTTTCTGTAAACTGCTTGTTTAAGAAAATGGGGGATGGGGCAGCAAAAGACTGGTGGAAGCCTTACAATGTTTCAAAGCAGGTAATATTTTATATTTTTAAAAATAATCATTTCTAATTAATATCTAATATTTTTAAATAGTCAATAAGGTGATTAATATTGTTATAAACATGATAAGTCCAATTTAAAAAGCAAAAAGTGTTTTGATGCAGGGGGCCAACAGGAAGGGACGGGTCGAGCCCACCACGTTATTACAGTCCCCTGTATTTGACCGTTCTGCTTGCTGGCAATAGACTTCCAAGATGTCAGAGTCCAGTTAATATTACACCGATTTACCTTTCCTCATGTGCCCTCTCCCCACCCCAGCAGTGCAGCCTTTTTCTCCCGCTGTCGCCTTTGCATCCCTCTTCACCTCCTCGCACTTCTCCCCTCCCCCTCTCCCTGAGTCTCCTGCTCTTGGGGAACAATCACCACTGATTGAGGTTCTCTCTATGTTAGGCTGGAAAACTGGGCTGTTATTTAGGAAGTCATTAATCACATCTCCTCCCCCGGAAATTGATGGCGGAGAAACCTGTGAAGTACAATTTCTTGCTATACCTCTCGAAAATATTCTGAAATGAACAGCACTATTTGATAGGAATTTAGTAGTGATTTTTTTTCCCAGTAGGATTTTATTTTACATTTAAAAAGAATTTCAGGTTGGAATTAGGTGTGCTTTTGCTTTTGGTAGGTTTATGTTACCAATATCTTAAGTTAATGGTTAATGTAATTAAGTTTAAATTTGGGTTTAGGAATTGCATATTTTCCTCCACGAATGAAATATTGAATTAATGTCCCTAAGGTGGTTTGGTGCTATGGAATAACAGACTGCCTGTGGTGTGTGTGTGGAATCATAACGTCAGTTGCTTTATTTCAATGGCTCCCCCTATGAGATTAGAGAGGCTTGTATGTGGAGCACGCGTGTGCAAATACCGACTGTCGCTTTTCTAAACCAGCAATTCACAAGGACCCTTCGTTGTGTTTAAATAGTACAAAATTAGCATTCTGATTAATCATAAAGAAGCGTCTCAAATTGTCTTTAAGATAACACGTTTGAGTTTTCCGTGTTCATTCATAAATTATTTTGATGTCAGCACAGATGAAATGGCGATTGGTTATCTCTTCCTCTTGCCAGCCCCTTAAGGATCCGAGGTGAAATTAGTAGCAAGAAAGCATGTAATTGACAAAGTCACGTGTGCTCAGGGGGCCAGAAACTGGAGAGAGAAGAGGAAAAAAATCAAAAGGAGGAAAGCACATTAGACCATGCGAACTAAATTTGTGATCGCACAAAATCAAGATGCTAGACGGATGCTGAAGACCACTCCGGTCCAAAGGGAAAGTTTTCATCTCTCGAGTGTGAAGCTGAGGGCCGGTGGGGCAACATGGCCGAAGGTTAATTTTCTTTTCTATTGTTTTACTCTGATTTCTTTCTTCTTTTCTCCTCTGCTTCTCCCTACTACCCAGTTTCGCACCCCTTCTCGCCTATCCCCCTTTACCCTAATAACTGGGCATTACCTCCCCACCCCCTCATAGTACCATAGGGCTTCGGCAAAAACCTATTGTTACAGATCTCCAAAATGTTTTGTACCGCCCACACTGATTCACAACCTGAAAAGCTTTCAGGGGGCTATTGTTTGATTGTGTGTGTGTGATTGCGCGCAGTTTCAATTAGTGAGTCCAAGAAAACTTTTATACACCTGCCCCCTCCCCCATTCTACCCTAACTTTAATTGAAAGTTAGGGGGAGGGGAATGAATGCACATTGCAAATAACCCGGGATTCCCTCTGCCCGCATGTGCATTAACCAGTAGCCAACCGTCCTCAGGATTTCTCTTTTCCTGTTTGCTAGAAAAACCAATCTCGCTGAAAAATTGCTCTGTGTAAACTGGAATAGTATTAGGTCAGCAGTATGTGAGTGAAGTGGCCCAGGCTGTAACTGTAGAATGTTACCGAGCAACGGAGATAGATGAGAAAGTATGCGGATATACAGAAACGTGGAAGCTGGTGTGAGCGATGCAGCAGTGTGGCTTCCTCTCTCTGCCTTTGCTTTTAACCCTTTTCGTTATAGATAATTTTAAAGAACATTTATCAACTTTCTGTTTTCTAGCTTCTTTTCCCACAAGATTTTTTTTTTTTTTTTTGCTTGCGCATAGTGTGGAAATGCAGACTAACTGACTTTTTGTGTTATTCCATGTCAGGCGGGGCAAGCAAAGGTGAAGAGCCAGAAAAGCTGCCTGAGCTGGCAGAGGAAGAATCCCAGGTTCTGCATGGAACTGGCCACTGTAAGTGGTTCAATGTGCGCATGGGATTTGGATTCATCTCCATGATAAACCGAGAGGGAAACCCCTTGGATATTCCAGTGGATGTATTTGTACACCAAGTAAGCCAGACTTTTAATCCCCTCTTTGACCAGATCCATGTGTGGGAGTGTGGGAGTTGGTCTATAGTTATGTTAATAGATATACATAAAAATGTGCTTTTACTTATATTGAAAGATGAAAATATTCGTTAAAATCAGATGATTGTCCAGATTTTAGGGCATGTTTATGTTTCACTGATTGGACTTAGGTTGATGTTATTTAATAAGCCTTCCCTTCATTAGACAATGAAATCTCATTTTTCTAGCACCCAATATTATTGGCTTCATATTGCCTGTGCCTAATGAATGAGTGGGAAATTCAGGAAAAAACTTCCCTGGATCCTTGAGAGTTTTCAAAGTCAGATAATTTGCTTGTTGTAAGAAAGTATAGGTAACCTATATTTCAGATGCCTCTCACGACAGTACCACCTATACTGTTTAGTCATTTGCAAGTTTATGTCAAGATAATTTTGTTTTATAATAAAACAAAATAGGAAATTGATAATGAAGAGTGGATTTGAAGAAATGCCA
Source organism: Bramus lutescens (assembly GCA_001685075.1). Lineage (NCBI taxonomy): Eukaryota > Metazoa > Chordata > Mammalia > Rodentia > Cricetidae > Bramus > Bramus lutescens. The sequence goes on along the minus strand of LOEQ01002454.1, from coordinate 137,187 downwards.
GTAAAGATTCTTGGTAATCAAACTTTTTAGAACTGTTCGCTCTTAGGTCATTGATCCAGACATACTGTCTCTTTAAGAGACTGAACTTGAGAAAAGAAAAAAGTAGCCAAAGGCTGTTTAAAAATTGATAGTTGGTTACATGGTAAAATTCTACAGTTGAGTTATAATTTTTAAAAATGTATAATACCAAACGGAAGGTCATTGTTTCCCATTAAAAAAAAATTCCCCAGAAAACAATAAATACCCTTTGCTTGTAAATCCCTTTCTATTAACTAATTGCTTCAGAGTGGGGAAGAGTTTACAGTTTGCAAGTAGAGGAAATAAAAATTCTGTAGTGAGGTCATGGACTTAAGAGACTTATGAGGAAAGAGGTTTGTTTTGATTTACTCTCTAAAGTAAAAGAAACTGGGTAGATTTTATATTGCTTGTTAACTAGTATGAATTCATGTCTGAAATACTGTAATTACCCTGCTAAAAAATTTGATATTGTGTTATTTGTCCTTGGTAACATTTGTATCACACTCCCCAGGGAAGATCATTTTAAATGATCATTTTAATCCATACGAGGCAGAACCTAGGAACCCATTTTGTTTAATCTACTGTGCTCTGGTGCTTGGTAGCTTTCTGATTTTACTGTGTGGTTTCTATTTTCCTTTCTTATAGGCCTGGCTCTTCTTATTGGCTGTTCACAGTGGAAAGATAAACATGATCTGTGAAATGAAACAATTTAAATAGTAAATAGGTGCCTGAATATAGCCTACTAGGTTACATATGCTGGTGTATTTTTAAAATCTTTTAGATTGAATAACTAAAATTGATAAATCTATTTTCTTGGGCTCTTCCCTTTTCAGCCTTTTTTAGATTGTTAAGTTGTTTTTTACAATGTCATAAATTTGTTTTATAGATGATAAATGAAAAAATAGCACTTTTTTCTTTGTTTCATCACACCTTGTTAGAATTTGGTTTTATTTCTTTGGGTTTAAAATATACTTTAAAAAGAAATAGAAATATATTAAAATAGTAGCCATTTTATTAAGCAGTGTTATGCTATGAAGCATCCCCTTTAAACTATTTAATAGATATGTGATTAACATTCCTATGTACATTGAATTAAACATATATTGCTGGGAAACTTCATATATCAATTGCAGTTTCCATAGTAAAAACATTGATTCTTAATATTTCCCTCATATATCTCTACATGTGAAAGGATAGTACTTAAATGAAGGCTCTTAGTTTTAAAATTGAGATGGACAAATAAGTTACACATTACATGAGTTATTACATTGAAGAAGACAGAATTCCTGCTGATTTTAGTCAGATAAAGTTAGATGGTTGTAAATGTAGTATTTAGGGACTGTGAACATCCCTGTACAATCAGGTTGTGGTTTAGGACTATTATATAATATTTTGAAAATACTTTTTAATCTAGCTATTAATTTTAATATATAAGCCTTTTTAAAAGCTGTGCTAGTTTTTTATGTTAAATTTCCTCTATTATATTTTATACTAGTTTGCTATTAAGAATATATATAAATCATAATTAGAAATTTTAAATGTTCAGCTATACCAGTGTTCATGAAGTATTTATATCAGGTTGGCTTTTTAAAAGAGTTTATTATTTTCGTATGTCTCTGGGTGATGTGTGTATGGTTGCTCTTGTGGAGTTGGTTCTCTCCTTCTACCTTGAAGGTGTTAAGCTCAGCTTACTTAGCTTGGGGGACAAGTGCTTTCCTTGTTGCACCATCTTGCTGGTCTTGTTTGTACCCCAAAGTACATGTGCCATGCTATTCCAAGCATATTTTTAATGTTATGTATTTGAGGAATCAAAATAAATGATTTTAAGGGTCTTTAATCTTTAAAATTGATGCCAAGGGACCCAAGAATTTTCCTTAAAGGTATTTTCTACAAAGACATGTGTATCTTCTTTATTTCATAGCAGTTTAGTTGTTTTGATAGGCAGTTCTTTGTAGTAAATTTTATATGCAACTCTGTAGATTAGTTATATGATTGTATTTAGAATACAATTATGATATTAATGTAATTATACTTGTAGTTCTTGTGCTATCTAAATCCTGAAGTTGGACAAGTTCATAGGGCTGTGCTTCCTCTGTCTTTAGATAACATAGGCAGAAAATGTGGGATTTAATTGTTGGAAGATTATGACCATTGATGGTTTAAAATAACAATCTTTATATTTCTACTGTTAATATCTGTTTTAAGTGATCATGTTTTTATGCTTAGAAACCTATGTATTCTGATTCATGCTAATAATGAATCGTTAATGATGTTCAGTAACATTTTATAAAGAACTAACAGTGACTAACTATTAAATTTGTGAATTTTGTCACATTTCGTTTCTTTTAGCTTATGCATGCTAGGCAAGCATTTTGTTACTGAACTCTGTATGTCCGCATCCCATAGCAATTGCTCAAGAATCTGATGCAAAGCACAAAGATTTGTCCCAGTTGAAGTACAAGGATCCTGGTCAAGGGTACCAAGAAAATTCATCAGTTAGAATACAGTTATTTTATAAGTGCTAATAACTAATACAACCCATTTTTAATTTCAGCTTCAGGGGATCAGACATTCTCTTCTGGCATGTGTTCATGTATACATAAGTGAAAGTAGGTAAATAAATCTTTTTAAAAACCTCAGAAACATTTGAAAGAATTAATAATATTTAAGCCTGATATGATGATCCCAGAAGAGACTCTGAATTTGACCTCAGCCAACATGTATAGTAAGATCCTGTCTCAAAAGAAACAAGCAGAGTTGATATTAATAATATATGAAGACATTTAATTCATTGTTAAATGTTAATTCAGAGCCTTTCCTAATATTATATTGCTAATGAATCACATTTAACTTTTGTCATACTTTAGCATGATTACATTTTTCACATGTTGAATATATGTGATTGTTTTCAAGGCTATTTAACTTGCCTTTTACCCTCTCCTGATGTAAAGGATCAAACCCTGGCGCTTGAACACACTAAACAGACTCTACCACAGAGTTAAGTGTCCAACCCCAAATACCAGTTTTAAAAACATTTAACTTGATGTCTTGATGTGGTGGCTTATATTCCCAGAACTAAGAAAGGGTCATCTTAAGCTTGAGGCCAGCCTCACGTGAAACTCAAAAAAAAGAAAGTTTTTAAAACTCTTACCAAAACTTCACGATAAATTTTCTTGGTTCATCAGTTCAGAAAATTGGTGTATGCTACAATCCTTTAGAGCTGTGTAGTCATTTAAAGGCATTTAAAGTAACGTTTGGCAAGTTTTTAATGTAACCTGGACGATACTGAATACTTCCATTTTGGTTTTGAAATATACTTAAAATTTTAGAAAAATTGGCTGTTAGTCATTCTCATTTTAAATTTAGAAGTAAATTAGGTACCCATTTAAAATTAAAATATTCTTTTTCATTTCTTAGATGTTTTTGTTTTTCGGGATTTTTTATTGTTGTTGTTGTTTTTTGTTTGTTTGTTTTTCAGGACAGAGTTGCTCTGTAGCTTTGGAACCAGGTTGGCCTCAAACTCAAAGAGATCCGCCTGCCTCTGCCTCCTGAGTGCTGGGATTAAAGGTGTGCACCACCACTGCCTGGCTGTTGTCCTCTTTTTCTTTAACATGCTGTCTTCTCCTGTTCTCTACCCTTTTTTTTAATGAACCCAGAGCTATGTGCATGCCAAGAAGGAGCTCAAGCACTGAGTATATTCAGTGTGTTAAACATGTCTTTCTTTAAGAGCAGTTTCAGGTTCACAGCAAAATTAGGAGGAAAGTATGAGAATTTTATACTCCAGGAATTGAGATGAGGCTTAGCCCTTAGTATTGTATGCTGTGGTTATTTTTATTCACCCTTTTAAAAGACTGTTCAAAACATACGAAGACAATACATTTAAAAACTAAATATATACCAACCCTCTTTATCTGGTAATATCTAATATGCCTTCACTTCCTTCTGAGCCTTTAGATGTCATGGAAATTTAAAAACTTCTTAACCCATATTCAATATAGTAGGTAAAAACAAGTCTTTTGCAGAACATGGATTTCATGCCTATTGACCTAACTATACTCAGGGGCCAAAGGTGTGAAGAGCTTCCATATTGATCATCTTTAATTTGAACATTCTTTAACATATGATAAAATATGTTGTATAATGTTGGTAGCTTAATTTTTATTATAGTGAACTCGAATTTTTAGTCATAGTTTTACAATAAGTAATACTGTTTAATATATAACAGTTTTATGGTAATTAATGTTGTCTCACATATAACACGCCTCTAGTCCTAGCAGCTTGAGAGGCTAAGGTACGAAGATTACTGGGACCTACAAGTTCAAGCCTAGCCTAGGCAACAGAATGAGTCCTTAACCAAAATGGACACAAACTGTTGGAAATATCAGGGTATAAACTGAGGTTTGGAAACAACTTGGCATATAGATATTTTTGTTTTAATAATTTGTTCTGTGGGATTTTTACCTATTTTTCAGATGTGTATAATTAGTAGAGGAGAGTGCTTGTTGTGCAAGCATGACGACCTGAGTTCTGATCCCAGCACCCTCTTCAAAAGCCAGGCCTGGTCATGTGCACTTGGAAGTGCAGTTCTGTGTGGTGTCTTACTGGCTGCCAGCCTAGCTCCAGGTTCAGAGAAAGACTGTCTCAAAGAAGGGGAACATTAATATAGCAGCACACCTCAGATTCTTTCCTGGCCTTCACATGTTCACATATATGCCACATACATCTGCTTCATCCACACATATACATTTGTCACACTTTTCAATAAGATTTCATTATTATTACTCATAAAAGACGAAGGATTTATTTTTTCTTGTTTGCCATTCATTTTGCTATTTACAAACTCAAATTAAAAGGCTCTACTAATTTTATTTGGGAATAACTGATAGAAAACAAATCTTAGGACAGGAATATTAATTCATATTAATTCAATTGCAAAGCTGAGGCAGGAAGATCACCAAGTTTCAGGCCTGCCTTGGATACCATCCTGAGATGGTATATGGTGAGTTCCAGCCTAGTCTGGGTTACAGAGTTAAACCCTGATTCAGAAGCAAAAACAAAACAAAAAAGTTAGACTTTTTTTTAAAATCTTTTTAAGCTAGATTGAGGGGCTGGAGAGATGAGATGACTCAGTACTTAGAAGCACTTGTTGCTCTTCCAGAGGACTCAAAGACTCAAATTTGTTCCCAGACCTGCATGGCAGCTCACAACTTAGAGCTGTAGGAGCTCTGACAGATCTAGACGTCAGGTCAAGTACTCATCACACACGCTTAAAAAAAATAATGAGTTAAATGTATTGTTCTTAATAGTCTTTTAAAGAATAGTTTTTAGATTTCATGCAGAGAAACTTGTTCTTGCCAACTTATTGTGGCACTAGCAATATATCTTGTTTTTACCAGTTGCCTTTTAAGTGTTTTGTTAATGACATTTTACTTTTAAATGTCAAATTTAGCATAAATTTGTGACTTTTGTTAATCTTAAAGTTGTACTCTATTTAAAATATCACTCCAAGATGTTAATTTATATTTATTTATAGTTTGTGTTATAGGATATAAAGATTTCATGTAATTTTTCTTTTCTTTTCTTTTTTTTTATTTTTCAAGACAGGGTTTCTCTGTAGCTTTGGTGCCTTTCCTGGAACTAGCTCTTGTAGACCTGGCTGGCCTAGAACTCACAGAGATCTGCCTACCTCTGCCTAACTGCTAGGATTAAAGGCGTATGCCACCAACCACCTGGTTTCATGTAAAATTTCAAATGACTATTACTTTGGCCAGACTTTGCTTTTTTTCACTTAGCAATGAATTCCTTCAATTATTAACAATAATGACTAGAATGTTTATAGATCCTGCAATGCCTAAATTCTTTCATCTTAACATACATGAAATGAATTTTCTTTAGGTCAGTCAGTAATGAAGGTATGGCAGCATAGTTGTGTCTATAACTTTAAATACTTAAGTCAGTGATAAAAAGTTTAGATAAGCTTTTTCTCAAGTATGCTTTCAATGTAATGTAGAAAAAGTGTTGCTGGGAAAATAATTACGCTTTTCCTCAACTACTTTAATTAGATCCAATTTCAGACACATACCTGACATAGTTGGTTCACTGTAAATCATAAATGTTAAAGTGAATGAGTCCTTTTCATTTTTTAAAAGTTTCCTTTTTTTAGAATTTGTTAAAACTATAGCAAAAATTAGTTCATAGTGTTGACTTTACTTTTACTAGGTATTTGATGAAAAGAATTTAGTTGGTTATTAAAACTAGGGATTTACACATTTCTCCCTTTTGGCTGTTTCCTCCCTCACACCATTGAAAGTTTTGAATGGTGAGGAATTTGTGCCCTTTGGCTCAGGTTGCAGACCCTCTTGATTGAGTCAGAGAAGTCTCTGTCAGGACTATTCTTTGCTTATCTTTTCTTGGGGTTACTTGTAAATCCTGCTTTCTGTTCTAGGAAAAATAAAGTAAAAACAAGCATAAAACCCACTCTTTCTATTGGATTTATAGAAAGCCTTTAGTACTAAAGAGTAGTTGATGGTTGATTGTGATATTGTGTGAATTAATTTGCTGTCTTGTTTCATTGAGTTACAGTTTATTTATGTATATAATTTTATTTAAATAACTCCTGTTGGCAGTATAAACATGTTGTAGCAAAATCATGTTGTAAGATATTTGCACCTTTGAAATGTAGTGACAACTATTGAGAAAATTGAATTAGTTAATTTGGATTATAAAAAGGCTCTGATATTTTTGTGTTGTATTTAATTTCTAGCATTTATCCTGACTATTTCAACTTTACGTAGTCAATGAGTTTATGAACTATGCCAATAATAGTGCAAAGATTTTACATCCAGACTCAGATTTAAACAAACACAAAACACTTTGTTCTTATCTTAGTATCCCCTAAAAGTCTATAGCTCTGGTTCCAGACCTCAGGACCACCCATTACCCTGGACATTGGATACTCCTATTTACTCAAGAGGTTTGTGAAGTGGCTGTGTGCAGTGGGGGATGGGTGTATGTTTGTGCAGAGAACCACAGTTAGATGATTTTACTAACAGAAGCATCAACATTGCATAAACTGCAAAATTTCTATGAAATACTTGTTATTTTATCAGTGCTTGTTGTATGCATTTTTATGCTTTCAAAGCTTCTAGTGACTCCTTGTAACCTTGGACCTCACAGCTTTCTAGCTTGAAGGACCTGTCCGTTGGCCTTGGGTTAATACCAAGCTTTTGTTTCTTCCTATAGAAAAGAAAGAAAACTTTCTTTCTCTTCGATTGCTTAAGTTTAATGATTTCTTTTTTTAGCCAATCTGGCTGTGCTGAAGTCAGTCTCAAAATGAATGAGTTTCAGAGTTTTTAAGTTTATAGGAAAAGTTTACCTTAATGTACCTCTTAATTTACTTGTTATGTGGATTGATTTATACTTTTTAGGAAGCCAAAATATTTATTATTGAATAGATTCCTAAAAAAAAACACTTAAAATATTTATTATCATTGTGGGGGGGGAGGAGGTAAGTCAATGTGTCTGGAGGGCAGAGAACAAATTTGTTATTTGTTGAGTCTGTTTTTTTCTTCCACATTTATGTAGATTCCTGATACCAAACTCAGGTAGCCAGGCTTATATAGCAGGGGCCTTTACCTACTGAGCCACCTTGTTGGGTCCTAAAATAATACTTTTTAATTGATACTAGCATATCCATTTTTTTATCAGTTATTTCTTGGCATTATTTGAAGTGTTTAAATTATAACTGATTTCTCAGAACTTAAGATGCAAGAAGATAAATGTAAAAAACATGACAACTTGATACAAATGTAAAAACGTATTAGCCATATGTCTCTGTATGTAAGACAGTGTAGCAGATGTTTGAGAAAGTACATCTATTTCAATATCATTTCATTTTGGAGTTAAAAGAGAGTAACTGCCAATCCTAATGTTGGGACTTATTTATGATCTATAATTTACTGAAAGCCATTAAATATTTAGACTTTGAAGCTGTTTTGGTTTGTATTTAGAGTTCAGATACTTGAGTTGTATTTTAAATATTTATTATTTTTATTTATATGCATGAATATTTATGTGCATGTATGTCTGTGTATCACATCATGTTGGACCCATAGTGATCAGAAGAGCATCAGATCCCCTGAAATTTGAATTTTAGGTCGTGAGCCTCCATGTAGATGCTGGAAATTGAACTCAGGTCCTCTGAGGAAGAATAGACAATATTGAGTTGTATTTTAAACAATATCACTATCACCAAATAATGAATGAATAGTTGTGAAGCAATAATTTCTTCTTTTGTTTCGTTTTGCTTTTTTGAGACAGGGTTTCTCTATGTAGTTCTGACTCTCCTGACTCTCCTGGAACTCTAACATGAGGGCCTGCTCGGGGTTTCTGTCCTGCCCTGTACCCCACAGCTGGCAAGGTCCCAAAGAAAATCA